>JAJPUD010001450.1:25029-49306 GCA_023553655.1 Myrmecobius fasciatus
AAGGAAGGAAGGAAGGAAGGAAGGAAGGAAGGAAGGAAGGAAGGAAGGAAGGAAGGAAGGAAGGAAGGAAGGAAGGAAGGAAGGAAGGAAAGAAAAAGAGGAGATAGACGGAGAGAAAGAAGAAGAAAAAAGGAAACAAAAAAAAGAGAAGTAGAGGGAGGAAAGAAGGGAGAAAGGGAAGAAGGAAAGAAAAAAAAGGATGTGATAGCCCAAGAAATGAAAGCAATGAACAACACCTTTCCTATTCTTGTTCCTATCTATCTCAGATATTCCTGGGCTCTAAATTTCAGCTCCAATTCCTTGTTTAGCTCTAATTTCCAGTTATCACAGGTTCTCTGACCAATCCTAAAGCATATCCCTCAAACTCAGGAAACTTAGAATTCTCAACTATACCTACTCTCCATTCTAGAACACACAATTGAACATTTCAGTTCTAGGAGATTTTACTTCTCAGATACAATCCAGAAAGATCTACAACCTATCTTTATAGATTCATACTCGGAAAAGAAAATAATAGTTCATGAATATTTGTATATCCAAAGTAGAAAGTGGACATGTATGTGCAATACAAATACAAGGGTCCAAGAATAGTTGGGGAAGAAGAAAGCTACTTACATGTTCATGTCCATTTGTGCTACATACAAAGCTACTAGATTAAAGGCACCATGGGTCCATAATTCCTAGAGATGCTTCAGCACTTCTCCCACCTCACTGCTTAGGAGTGCAACTGAGGAAGGAAGTACAAGGTATGCCTGATGCTCCTGGGCTGTCTGCAGATCAAAAAAAGTAAAATAAATAAGAGTGTAGCTCAAAGAGACTGAAAAATTCCTTAGAGATTTGATTAGCATCATTCCTGATGACAATATCCACTCAAGGACTTAAAAAATGAGGTCATAGTAGATTTTTATTCTTCAGATCTTTCACCTGTTGAAGGACTTCATTTTTTCAAGTGAATCAGCTCCCTGCAATTTATCTGACCTGAGAGCTGTTTGGTTAGAGATACTGGATATAATCAAACACTTTAGGTAGTATGCCATCCTTATTCTAGGTAGATTTGCTATTCTCCAAGGAATAGTTTGGGATGATATTTAATAAAAGCACAATCCAGTTTTTTATGCCATTTCTGCCATGACACTCCCCTTCATTATGCTGATCTCTTCATTTCTCATCTTGAATTGTTAGAATTTTTTGATTCAGGCAGTACAGGTGGATCCTGGAAACAAAGGACCAAATATTATTTCCCCCCTGCCATAGTATTTCTTAAGGAGACATTATAAAGAACTCCTAAATTGCAGGAGAAATAGTCTGTCCCAACAGTTCCTTATAGACCTGGGAGGGAATCACCAGGTGATTATACTCCAAGCACTAGTGCCTCTAACACCTTCTCCTAGATCTTTGCTGGGGAAATAGGTAGAGTGTGTTTCTGTGGCTGCTTCTATGTTTCCATCTTCACTGCTGGATTACTGTCTGGATGCTAGAATGAGGGGTAAGATAGCTGCTAATGGCACTATGATCTTCACTCTGCCCCTCATTCACTTGGATCTCTATATATTACTTGACATTGGCAGCCAACAGTAGGCTGGTGATGACCACCCTGTTTAAAACTTTGCTGCTCTGTATTCCAGAATCTACACAAGTCCCTTTTTGAATTCATCTGCTCTTCATGTATCTATTAGGAGGCACGCCTGAAGATTATTCTTTTTTTTTAAAGATTCTCTAGTTTTCTGCTTTACAGTCACTTAAGGTCCCTACACCTGAGTTTCCTTATTTCTGAAATGAAAATAATAATAGTGCCAGCCTCAAAAAACTGTTGTGAGGCTCAAATAAATTAATATATGCAAAACATTTTAAATCATAAAATGACTAAATAGAAAAGTTACAAATTATTAAAAATATGAAATGGAGAGGTTTTTATTTATAGCATTTTAATCAGTGGTTATCCACAGATAACATCTTTAAGTATAGCTCTCTGTAAGATAAGGGTAAGAGGTAAAAAAGATCAGAGTTGGTAGACAGAGCTCCTGGTTTAGGCATAGACCCACCCACCTCTTGTAAGTATGTAAGGAGATTATAAAATTTAAGGAATATTTCCTTAAAACAAGCATTTTATGAAGTACCTTACAGGTCATACAATTGTTCCCTTTCCCTCCCACTCATAGCCATAGCTTGCTTTGCCTTAAGGAAGTTTGGTGTGAGTATACTTCCATTGTTTTTGTTATTTCCAAATAGGGTGTTTTTCCTCTAGCCTCTTGCCTCAGTTATTGAATTAGAGGTGTGGCTTCTGCCATTCTAGAGAACAGTATCTCTTTCCAAATTTCTACTTGCTGCCATCATTAATCACACTAGCCATTGATTGGTCAATTCTCTTTGTATAAAAGGGAAAGAGATTCACAAGTAATAACAATAATGGTAAATAACTGAGGAACAAAACTTTCATAAGGAAAAGGTTTCCTGCAAGGAGAAATAGAGACAGAGACAGAGTCAGAAAAACAGAGACAGAGAAGGGGAAAGAAAAGAGAGGGAAAACAAAAGAGGAGAGGAGAGGAAATGAAAGGGGAGAAAGAGAGTGTGAGAGAGAAAGAAGGGGGTAGAGAGGGAAGAAGCAGAAGGAGAAGGAGAAGGAGAAGAGATAGAGAAGAGGGAGAAGAAGCAGGAGGAGGAGAAGAGATAGAGAAGAGAGAGAAGAAGAAGAAAAAAGAGGGAGAAAGAGAGAGAAAGGAGAGAGAGGAAAAGGGAAGGAAGGAAAGAAAGAGTGAGATTCAGCAACACATAGAGAGAAAACTGAGCAAACACTGAAAGACATATGAATCAATGCAGGCTGAAATAAAATTGGCAAAACACAATGCTTTTGGAAACAAAGAATTCAGTGAAACAAAACTAACTGCTTCACAACTAATTATAACTAATCTTGGGCCTGGAGAAGAGCCAAGGAAATGCAGTAGCTTATTTTTATTACAGAGATGGGGTACTATGGATGTGCAATATTATATATGATATTAGAAAGAATTTTTGTGTATCTGGTTTCCTGGTCTGGAAGATTGTTTTTAAAGTGTTTTTCTTGGTTTTGTTTTTGTTTATTTTATTAAAGGAAGCCTCACTGGGCACGTAGTGATGTTATCTATGATACAAAAATAAAATACACGAAAAAAGAAGAAAAAACTTAACACTATACAATTGTAAAGACCAGTTTTATTTTTAGAATAGAGGTGAGACATGATTCCCTTCCTTACTGGGGCCAAGGATGGAGGACTAGGATTTTAGAATGTTGTTTTTACTATTAAATGTCATCACTACATCTATTGATTATATTTTCTTTATTTGTTTCAAGGGAAGACAGGAGGAGAAATATAGGAGAAAAGTGTATGAATTGAAATTAAAAGGCATTTAAAAATTATAACGCATATTGACAAAAAGAATAGAAAACATAATGTAATTCCAAATGCATGTTTTTTATTTTATAGTATACCATTATGCTCTTGATATTGGCACAGTGAAGGAAATTCAGAAGAAAGGTATTTTTGAAATTAAATTAAAAGACAAATATGGGACTGTAGAAGCATCAAAAATTAAATAGTAAGTTATATTATAACTGGGGTATATGTTTTTCACTAACAGAAATATTTTTTTCTTTCAGCAGACTCCACTTGTTAGGTGAATTTAAATTAATGGAAGTTTTCATTAATATAATTTTAGACCTGGAGAAAGATTTGAGAACATCTGCTTCAACCCTTTCAGTTTACAAATGAGGAAACTTCTCAGAGAGACAAAGTAATGAGGCTAAGATAATTTAATAAGAGATCAAGTTCAAATGAGAATTGGGGGTCTTAATCCTATACCAAACACTCTTTCATTTTTAGATATCTTTCATATGGATATTCTTTTCCTCTGTTACCAAATACTGCTTTTTCTTCTTGGCTGAATGTTCACCCTTTTCTTACTCCTTGAACATGGTCTACCCCCAAAAGGCTGTCTTTGACATATCTTCTCTTTGCCATTTCTTTCTTACAGATCTTTTATACTCTCACTATTTCAATTATTACTTCTATACAGATGGCAACTGATTATATAGATGGCACCCACATTTATAGATTTATCACCAATGTCTCTCCATAGCTCTAGCCATTTGTTTATCAACATCTACCAGATTCCATGGGATTACTTCATTGTAGCTTCAAAGTTAATATTCTACACTAAATTAATCTTCTCATCGCCCTTTTTTCCTATTCTTTTTTCTGCTCTTCTTTAAACTGTCCTTCAGTTCTGAATCAGTTACATCCCCAATCAGTTTTCATCTCTTTTGTTTCCTTGATGAGACTTGCCACCATAGATTCAAATTTTTCTGTTCTGTTAATCATTTCTGCCATGAAGGCCTAAATTTTCTTTTCAGAATCATACTACTCTCTTAAACCATCTGATTGTTTTTGTGCTCCCTTGGGAATCCACAGGGTCCTGTGCTTTATCACATATTGAATCATTTTCCTTTGTTTTTACAACATTTATTCATGCAACTCTGAACTTGTTTACTAAATCTGGATATCATATTTCCTTTTATTGTTGTTGTTTTTCCAGCTGATTGATCTCAAAGTCTTTGATTTGTCTTTTTCCTCAGATGTCCTGTAGTTTGTGTTTCCCCTTTGCCTTCTTTTCCCTATTGCTAGGAAATCCCTCTGATGGTGGTTTCCTTGGGGATGAGATTTCAAAACAACAATATCTTCCCATGCAGAGCAATTTATAGTTTAACAGCACAGGTTTCTGCCTCAAGGACTTGAAGATGGTGGAGAACAGAATTGGTCCCAAGTAAATGCTAGGTTTCTTTCCTTAGGCTTGTGGAATGCTGCAAAAACTAATTCCACAAACAGTATTCTGTCGTATTCGTTCTTTTTCTTAGTGTTCTAGCCCAGCAGTACAGAATACTGTTCTATTAAAGAAAGCAGTTATAAGCTATCCTAGTGGGGATATATGATTCAAGGAGAGGTTTTTTTGAGGATTGGAGAAACAGAAATATTTGGTTTTGTTTTGAAATAGAAAATCAGCTAGTAGTCAAGGACAGATTAAAGATAAATGAGAGAGTAGGGATTAATCAATGTTATCCTCTATATGATGTCATAAAACCAGGGACTCTTTAATATTTCCTTTTTCCACCACAGCCTATTCCTTCCTTTGGTTCCTAAAGATAAACTAGAAAATACTATTTTACATAAATAGTATTTTTTATTTTTCCAAATATAATAAAAGACAATTTAAAATATTTATTTTAATAACATTTTAAACTTCATATTTTTCTCCTTCTTTCCCTTTCCTCCCCCCTTCCCAAGATGACAAGTAATCATGTAAAACATATTTCTACATTGGTCATGTTGTGAAAAAATAAACAAAAGAAAAGAAAACAAAGAAAAAAAAGAAAGAAAGTAAAAATAGTATGCTTAGATCTGCCTCCAGACTCCACTGGTTCTTTTTCTACATGTGGATAGCATTTTCAACTGTGTTTGAAAACTGATTTGAATCATACTATTGCTAAGAGGAGCTGAGTCACTCAAAGTTGACCATCCTATAGTATTGTCATTATGTACAATGTTCTCCTAGTTCTGCTCACTTAGCTCAGAATCAGTTCATGCAAATCTTTCCAGGTTTTTCTGAAACACACTTGCTTACATTATATTTCTTATAGCACAATACTATTCTTTTACATTTATATATCACAGCTTGTTCAGCCATTCTCCAATTGATGAGCATCCAATCAATTCCCAATTCTTTGCCACCTCAAAAAGAGCTACTATAAATATTTTGTTATGTACATATTTTCCCCTTTTTAAAAAAAATCTCTTTGTGATACAAACATATTAATGCTATTGTTGCATCAACAGGGTATCCACAATCTGATTGCCCTTTGGGCAACTGATCTCCAGAATGGTTGAATCAGTTCAAAACTCTACCAAAAACACATTACTGTTGCAATTTTTCCACATCTTATCAACGTCATTTTCTTTTTATATCATATTAACAAAGATGATAGGTATGAGGTAGTACCTCAGAGTTGTTGGTCAAATAGTGAGTTCTTGTCCCTAAAACTTATATCTTTCGGTTTATCAAACATTAGTTTACTATGGTCATTTGCTATAGTGCATTGTGTACCTAATCTATTCCACTATATTACTTGTGCAGCACCAGATTGTTTTGATGATTACTGGTTTGTAATATAGTTTGAAATCTAGTCTTATTTACATAAAAATAAATACTATGTGAGCTGCACTTATTTGTTTACTAAGTCAAATACAAGAAAATTTCCACTAGCTAATATAATATAAAAATATACTATAAAATGTGCCTAATTTTTGGTATTAAACTAAAAACATATATCTTAAATATAATGCACAATATTTCTATTCTGCATAGCTCATTTGGTCATAATTATTGAATTTTCCCCCATAATTATTGAATTTTCCCCCACATTTAAAATATAGATCTTATTTCAAAGGATTTGAATGTTGAAATGCAATGTATTTTTATTGTTGTTGTTTCAATTTAGTGATAAAAGGACATTTCCTGCATATTCAGAAACTCGTATTCTTGCTGGATTTTACAATGATTTTAAAGAAATTTCACAAATCATTTTGAAATACATTCCACATTATATATTATTTAAATGTCATACCTGCCAGTATCAAATTCACCATATCAGGTTAAGATCACTCTATTTTCCTGAAAGGTAAGTCAATAACTTTTGAAGCTTACTTTCAGATTTGATCTTTGATTACTTACAATAAATTTGCTGATGCATGTATAAATACATTTTTATATATTTTGAAAGATTTTGTTTTCTCATAGTATCGGAATGTGTGAAAAATTCAGCATGATTTTCAGGTTCTATGTCTTTATGCCTCTGTATAATGGACATAGTTGCTCATCATGTCCATGCTATTGAGCAGCACAACTGACTAGAACTCAGACCTCTACCTCCCACCTGTCCATTGCACTGCTCTGGCAGGAAAGTTACAGGCTGTAATTTAGAAGATTATAATATCTGAATATTCACCAATGAAATAGTATCATATTTGTAGTGATTGAATATAGTCAATACTGACTCAATACTCAGTAAAAAAAAAAGTCAGCAAACATTGAATAAGCAAGAATAGATAAACAAATCACAAGTATTTTAACAGGAGAATGACTATAAATTCTGAGGACTCAAGATTGAATCTAGCAAAGGAAGGCAATTTAGATTCATTATGTGTTTGAGCTACAAAAGTTTTGTTATTTATTTTTTCTATTCTTTCACCTATTTGTTCCTCAAGAGGTGGTCCAAATAAGAAAAACTATTGTGTAAAAACATTTATCTATATTTGTCACAGATTTACTGTTTGCACTTGCTATATACACATATAAAGCTGTGCAGAAACGAAAGACCTCATCCCTCAAGACCCAAATTGCTTCCCAATGTTTCTTGTACTTTTAAGAGAAAACAAATATCAGAATATTCTCTAAGGAGGATTTATTTTATGGAGATGGAAATGGATTTAAGAAAAGGATTTCTGCTAATAGAAATCAAAATATATTCTGCTGGTGTTACAACTGCAACCTGAAACTTGGGGGCCTAGTTAAAAAATTTATTAAAAAATATAATCCCCAAAACACCTCTAAGTAAAGTTTTCCTTGGATAATTTAATAAAATGGTTAATTTATGATAGTAACCTCAATTCACAAAACATAGTCAATATCATCAATACTACCAAGGCTTGTAAGGTGGCTCATAACTCATTACTGGTTCCAGAGTCTTCTAAAAATCTGAGGGAAAAACACAAATATATGTATTTGAGCCTGAATTATCTAACTAACTTTTAATCATGTGGTTTTCTTTATCTTACTAAAGAAATAAATCTACAAATTATTTAGTCTGCTAGTTTGCAGAAATCTAAGACATAATCACCTGACTAAATCGTTTTCTCATTATAATGATAGAGTCACATAGATAACAGTAGAGTGATTTACAACAGTGATTTACTCATATCTTACTTGGAAGAAAATGCCATTTCTGTTGTGCAAATAGTGATTCCATCTTTGTATATTCTCTGTTTTTTTTCCTTCTCTCAGACCAGAGCTCTGTGAAGAAGGAATTTTGCTAGTAGAAAGTATTGAAACAAAACTCCACCCACATTTTTGTGATAAATGAAAAATGTTGACAAAATCATCTCTGGTAACTAATAATGTGACACTGGACTTTCTTGTGGACCAAAAATTATGACATTTAATATATAATCTGAGGTTTGGAACGGTAATGTAATTTCTCTTTTTTTCCTGATAGTATCATTAAATATAAAAAATTCAATGTTCCTGTATTATTGAGGTCTTGAAAACCCAGTGTATATGGAACAAAGTACAAATAGCATGTAGTAGAGATTTTCTCAAGCTATTTGAAGAAACTTAAAAAAATTTTTATTCTCCCACAAATTATTTATCAGATTATTGTTTACCAAACTATATATTAACAAGCATAATATTTAAAGGATTCACAGACATTTGAGAATACTGTACTGTCTTGTATATTTTGTGAGTTTTAGTGGCAGATTAAATAAGTAAATGTTTTCCATGAATAAATGCATGATTCTGATGAGCCATTAGAATGAATATGTATCAATGAATCTACAAACACATATGAAGTCCCTACAATATGCTAGGCACTATGTATGCTAGGTTCCAGAGAATTCTAAAAAAAATAACAGTAACAATGTCTACTCTCAAAAACTTTGTTGTCTGTGTGTAGTTTAGTTATGCTTTTATTAAAGTTAGCTGAGTAGTTAAAGTGGTACAGCTTGGCCTTCTCCTACAACTATTCTTACAAAGATCAAAGGGTACTAAATTGAGTCATGATTAGGAAATATATGCAGAAACCATGAGTCATTTTTTTTTTGCATAGAGAAATCATCAAATGCCTCTCCATTGACATACCAGATTTTTGCCAGATATATTCACACAAAGCCTTCTAGTTTTCAAAATGGATTGATACATATGAGACTGAATACTAAAATAAGCATCTAGATAACAAATTCATCATGTGGGCCTAAGTCAAAGAGCAGAATCAGAGGCAAATGACAGCTTCATTTCTCTGATCCCAGTTCTGAATTGTGCATTCAGCCCTGGGATTTCAGCCCTTTCCCTCTGGCACCTATGATAAATTGTTTTTCTCTTAAAAACAAAATCTTTCCTTAGGACTTGATTGATCTAAGCAGAAAAGCCACACATTTCTTCATGAAACTTTCTGAAAGGTCAAATTATATGTAACTCAGTCCTTTCCAACTTAGCAGATACCTTGCATTGTCATCACATACTATAGAAGTGTTTCCAGAAGGAAATGGGAGTCATGTCTACTAAAGCTAAATGTTACAATATCCCAGCTGAGTATTTTTTTATAGATTTTTCGTAATAAACTTCCCAATGGGACCTCACTTATGAGAACTTATCTCTGGAAAATGTTATTTTATCTGATTTAATAATGGTCCCACTGATTGCAGGACAGAAAATAAGCCTGAATTTCATCTATCATTGAACAGATAATGAATAATAAATACCTTGATGGGTGTGAGTCCTGCCAAGCCATCTCAGTGGACTGAATTAAATGATATATACCTGGCAGGGATGAGCCAGATAAGACATATACATACATATACTCACAAAAATATTATATATGTACACAAATGTATATATGTAGATAGAGACACATATATACACAGAAACATAGATATACATGTATATCTATACATAGATATACATATACATATATATATATATATATATGCACACACATATTCTATATTGATTATTCCTGGGCAATGATTGTGTGGAAATGGCAGTGGAAATAAGAACTAGAAATCAAAAGTTCTCCCCTTTGAGAAAGACCAATGCAGGCCTCTCCATGGACCAATGAAGAAATTTTCCTTATTCTCCTCTTCATAAAGTGTTATTTGCATAAGAGTTATTTAAATGGGCAGCTAGGTGGTACAGTGGATAGAGCACCAGCCCTGAAGTCAGGAGGACCTGGTTTCAGACACTTAATATGTCCTATCTGTGTGACCCTGGGCAAGTCACTTAACCCCAATTACCTCAGGGAAAAAAGTTATTTAAATGCCAACAGCTAAACTGAATAATTATTATAATATCCTTATAAAAACAGCAGAAATCAAGGGATGAGTATATTGCCAATCTGCACCATGATGCCCTATTTTAGTGGGCTTTATGGGTAGTGAGATGCATGGGATATTCAGAGAGAACAAGGATCTCTGATGTGAGTGCTTGCCAATCCCTTTTTCAAGTTGTTCATATACCTTAGATGTCCACCTTTCACCTAACTTTCATTTGTGGCTCTAAGAAACTGTAGCATGTTCAACGGTTACACCCCAATAAATCATCTTGGCAGATGGGCTAAACCAAAATAACTGATAGGCCTCAAAACCATTGATAATTTAGGAGAATATGTACCCCACGCATGTGAAAACTTCACCAGCAGAATGGGTAGATGGTAATTTGTTCTAATGGAAAGGAAGGCAACTGAAGTAGGTGTTGTAGAGAACTTAGAGCTTGATAAGACATCAAAGACACCAAGGGCATCCATTGAATCCCAGGCCATAGTCAGTAATCCTAACTTTTATCTAGCCACTGGATTTTAATGACTCTGTAAGAGAGAGGGAGTCTAACAACTCTGTACAAATATGTATCACTTAAATCCAATCAAGGATCAAGTCAAGACATCACATTGATATCATTGATTCTCTACAAAATGAAGCATGAAAATGGGCTTTGGGACCATATAATCCCCATAATGAAGGATGAAGTAGCTACTTTTGCCCATCTGATCTCATGTCAGCCACAGGGATGACCCCGAAAGATAGCAGTGTATAATCCCATGTAGTTACCAATACATTCTGATTGACAGATTAACCAATTATATTTGTTTCCTTCCTCAGTCTTAGGACAGAAGTTTATTCTTACTACAATTGATAGCTAGAGAGCTTACAGTATTTCAATGTCAATCAAGTGTGCTATGATGTCAACAACCAACAAAAATTTCACAAAACATATATTTCTTCATTTTAGAAGCCTTGAAAAATTATTTCTGATAAAGGAACCCACTTTTCTTGAAGAAGATATAAGTTTTGGTGCATAGTCATCACATCCATTAGGTTTTCAAAGGTATTTTCTCCCCACTTCAAATCGTGTGTAATATTTCCAGCCTGGTTTATTCCAAAATATGTAAGCTTAGTAAGTATTCTTTCCAACTTGAAAATCCTGAAAAAGCTGGGCTGAAATTCAATATACATGTTATTTTTTTTTAATTTTATTTTATTTGCATAACATATGTGTGGGTAATTCTTCAACAATAACCCTTACATAGCTTTCCATTACAAATTTTTCCCCCCAACTTCCCCACCTCTTCCCTAGATGGCAGGATATCCACTACATGTTAATTATGTTAAAATATTGGCAAATCGAATATATGTATACATATTTCCAAACTTATTGTTGTGCAAGAAAAATCTTATCTACACAAACGATATATCAGATAAAGGAAACACAATGTAAGCAAACATCAATCAAGGAGTATGAGAATGTTATGTTGTGGTCCACATTTTGCATCCCTCTCTCTGGGTGTATATGGCTTTCTTCAGTGAACAATTGGAGGTGGTTTGAAACATTTCATTGTTGAAGAGAGCCATGTCCATCAGAATTGATCATCATATAGTACTGTTGTTGCTGTGTACAATGATCTCCTGGTTCTGCTCATTTCACTCAGCATCAGTTCATGTAAGTCTCTCCAGGCCTCTCTGAAATCATCTTGCTGGTCATTTCTTACAGAACAATAATATTCCATAATGTTCATATACCACAATTTATTCAGCCATTCTCCAATTGAAGGGCATCTATTCAATTTCCAGTTTCTAGCCACTACAAAAAGGGCTGCCACAAACATTCTTGCACATGTGGGGCCTTTTCCTTTCTTTATGATTTCTTTGGGATATAAGCCCAATAGAAATGCTGCTGGGTCAAAGGATATGCACAGTTTGATAACTTTTTGAGCATAGCTCCAAATTGTTCTCCAGAATGGCTTATACATGTTATTTTTGAAGATGACCAATGACATTGTAAGGTGATGATTTGTGTACAAACATGTCTTCTATGTCTAACCAAGCCCTAAGTACTCTACAATGCTTGCTTTTTTGTCTTCAAGGCCATTGAAACAAATGATTCTCAAACACCCATTCTGCTGGGAAAGTCATCACATTTTTAGGACAGACATACCCTTCATTCACTAATTACTGTGATACTGATTGATCACTCTCAATCTAGTTTAGCCCATCTTCCAAAATGGTTTACTGGGATGTGGCTGCTATACATCTACAGCTTCTTGAAGCCATAGGTGAGAGTTAAGTGATAGGTGGACAACAAAGTGGATGAACAACTCTAAAAGGAGTTTGGTAAGCCCTTATACCAAAAGTCTTCATCCTCTTTGAATATCCATTTACCTTATATGAAAAGTTTCAACAGGCAATCTTAATTGGTCTTACTGCCAGCTTTGGAGTGAAGGAGCCTGCTCTGAATTGCTGGGTTGGAGGGAGGAGGTAGCAGTCTGTAGTCATCCATGTAGCTCTAAATGCATAACACTTCTACATGTGAGTATGTGTGCTTGTGGGTGGGGGACATGGAATGGGGTAGAGTATATGTATGTTTATTCTTTCTTGATCTTAGTTGAATACATATCCAGAATTAGAGTTATCAAGGAGACACATCAAAGCCAACAAAGGAACTTCCCACAATCAATCTAAGATAATAGCAATAATGGAAAAATCTAGTGAGGAGAATATATTAGCTAAGTGACCAAGTGTAAGCAATCAATAGATTAGTCAGCTGAAATATCTTAACTTGGAAGGAGCCAGCCTAATTGATCAAGGAAGCAGCTCCTCCCTGCTAACACCATATACAAAGTAAACTTACTGGATATTCTTCAAAGGAGAAATAATTCATATGGATGAGAGTTGCATGATACAATTCATCTCCACATTAACTACATATACATTCATACATTAAATGTGGGTCCATTATCATCAAGAACTGTATGTATGCTGAGGGGATAGTATACTCTCAGATATAGATATATATATAGAGAGAGAGATCTATATACATAGATATAGATATTTTAAATTTCTGCAGCCTTCTCAGAAATATATGTAAAAGCTAATTGTTGTCACCTAGTTGGGTGTTAGTGGGGAATTCTCAGAAATCAAAGTTACTCAATAATATTAGAAATCCCTTCTTGCAATTAATTGTTCAATGATAAAACCTTGAAGAGAGAACTAGTCAAAAACATTCTATCCAATTGATGCAGAGCAGAAATTATACAAGTAACCTAGAAAAGAAGAAATTATAGCCTAGAAGTAACATAGAAACATTTATAATTTTTACAAGCTTCCCACTGGCAAACAAAGGTTAAGTTTTGTGGATCTGAATCATTCAAACTAGGGAGTGCCAGTGTTTACTAAACAGATTTATTCCTTGGAATGAAGTTTGCTAAACAGAATACTTTGATCAGAAATAATTAGCCTCAGACAATTTGATTCCCTAGCCTCTCTCATCTCCATTGTCCTTTCTAAAATATTCAAAATATTCTATTGGCTCTTAAGTGAAAGATAAAGAAAAGATGCCATTGACAGCAATGACAAATTAACGATTTATGGGAACTTTGTCCTTGTTATCAGTAATCCACACTTATCATGCCTTAATGGCTTCTTCCACCTTAATGGTGTCATAGGTCCCTCATTAATTGCTAAAAAAATCTTTTTCCTTGGCAAAAAAAAAACCCTTATGGATTTGGCTCACTCTTAGCAGCAGTAAAATATTTGCCTCTTGATTTAGAAAAGAAAGAAATAAAAAGAGGCATTTATTGACTAAGGTCTGGTCTAGGGAAGACTCAGAACGATTTCTGGCATTCTGAAAATGGGATTAGCTAAAGAGAGAGTAGCTAGTTTGCCTAAAGTACTAAACTTCTCTAATTCTCCCAGAAAATTTCCCCTCCATTATAGAATTTCCATAGTATTTACAAGTCAGTATAAAAACATTCATAAAACTGGCATAAAGTGATTTATGTAATGGTCACTGCCATTTTAAGAACCATAGAAGAAAAGGTCAAATTGTTAACAAATAATTCTAATGAGAGGTATCTAACAGTACCAAGAAGCAAGAAATCAGAATAATCTATACTGTGAAAATAAATAAAATAGTATAAATAACATAGTATTTTTTACACAGCAGAACTTGTACCCACAGTAGAGTGGGGACCCTCCTCATAATTCCAGAGCAGAAAGGCATGCTTGTGATTACTAACAGATCAGAGTGATTAATATAGCTTCTTGGGGAGACAACAATGATTTTGTGGTCCCCTGATTTTAGAGGGACTTCTGTTCTAACTATAAATCAGTAATCTTAAATCTTCTAGCTGTGGCATCTGCCTCGGGGACTTCCCATACTCCCAATTTAAGAATCTGATTCTGAATAGACCACTCCTCAATTCATTGCTGACTGATAATATGGTCAGTGAGAATCAAATTCCAGAGACTATTCCCTGGCCCTACCTATGGGCCATAGAATTAGCATGTCAATGATAAAAAGCTGGATAAATGTGTTTCCTCACTCCTGTTTCTTTGCTAATTTCTTTTGGAACTTAGTGTGCTTGTAATGGCTTTATAATTACAATAAAATTTTGTCCCCTTAACTAAGAAATGAGTTCAAGCCTGCAAATTCTTTTGAGATACCTAGCAACATCAGTCTATGATCTCAAACTTTTAGGGTCCCTTTCCCAACCTCAACAAGAGCACAGGCCAATTTAGTAGTAAACACACCTCTTCCAAGATCTTACAAACTTGCAAGAACTGAAAACTCACAGGTCTCTAGAAGGATCTCTGAAAATAGATTCACAAAATTTCTGAAGCTTGGAACAGTGTACTCTCTACCCTGGAAGCAGAACAAAGATTTAACAGAGACTTAAAAATCAAATAATATGCTGAGAAAATGAGGAAACAAGAAAAAATTCTTATCATAGAAAGTTTCTATGTTTACAAGGAAGATCAAAAAAATACACTTAGAAGATAACAAAGCCAAAGCTCCTCTATCCAAAGTCTCCATGAAAAATTGGTCTCACAGCATGGAAAACCTCAAAAAAGATTTTGAAAATCAAGTAAAAGAGGTAGAGGGGAAAATGGGAAGAGCATTGCGAGTGATGCCAAAAAAGAAAAAAAAAACCTCATGAAAAACAAGCCGACAGTTTGGTAAAGGAGACACACATACACAAAATGCTGAAGAAAATAACACCTTAAAAAAAGACTGGGGGAAGATTCTAGGAAGATGGTGAAATAGGTTGATAAATTTTAAACTCTCCAGATTTCCCCCACAAATAGAACAAATTTGTGCTTCAGGACGAACATAAACTTCTGAAAAATCAAGAAAATTTGGGGCAGAACAGTGGTCTTCCTAATACAACCTAAAATCTAAAGAAAGACTTAGGGTTGGGGATTAACTCATGTGAAGTGTAAACACCTCCAGGCTAGCTCTGCACAAGCACTAAATTGGGAGCTATGAAGCTAGTTTCTGTACTGTTTGTGGAGTCCCAGAACACTAGTCACTGCTGTGCTCACACCTTTGGGCCTGGACAAGAAGGAAATTTATAGAATATGTTTAAGATTGACATCAATAATACAACAGCTCAAAAGAAATATTGGGGCAAGAGTTAGGGTAAAAATAATAATTTTGTCATACAAATGAGATGCAAAGGAAAAATAAACATAGAGGCATTAAAGGGAGGTGGAGGGTTCATAGTTCTGAAAACCTATTCACATCAAAAATGGGTTAAATAGGTAACACTACATATATACCATGAAGGGTATAGAACCCTCTAAAAATTATGAAGAAAGAAGGGGAAAGGGATAGGTTGACTGGGAAGCAAAAAGTATGGGAAGAAGACAAGAGAAGGATCCGTAGGTGGGGGAGGTTAAGTAATAGCAAATAAAGTTAGGAGCACTATTAAAGCAAAGAGTCAGGAGGGATAGGAAAGATAAGTGTATGTATGGGGGAGGGGGCGGCAAAGAGTGTATGTCTATGTATGTCTCTGTATATATCTATATTTGTAAACATAAATATATCTTTTCTGAGCTACTAAGTAAAAAAAAAAGGTGAGCCTCAGAGAACAAAAGAATGATTTACAAGGAAGTAAAGAAAAGATGACACTCATGAATATAATTTCTTCTACTAAAATATATATATATGCTTTCTTGATCTGGTAAATTGTTGTTAATATTTTGTACCCTCCCTGATGTTCTACTGGGCACATGACAATGTTCTCTTTTCTTTTGTTTCATTTCATTTTGTATTTTTTTACTGTTTTTCTTTTTTTCTTATTATTTTAATTTTTTTAATTAAAAAAACATACTAGGCCAAATGATAAAGAAATTTCAAAAAGCCAATAGGAAGAAGAATGCATTAAAAAGCAGAATGGAAAGGGAGGCACAAAAATTCACTGAAGAAAAATATTCTTTAAAAAGTAGAAGTGACCAAATGGAAAAAAGGTACAAAAGCTTTCTGAAGAAAATAATTCCTTACAAATTAGAATTGAGCAAAAGGAAGCTAATGATTTTATAACAAATCAAGGAACAATAAAACAAAATCAAAAGAATGAAAAAAAGACAATTTAAAATATCTGATTAGAGCTCTATCTTACTCTGCAGGAAAGTGTGTGGGGGGGGGTATAAAAGAGAGGGTATATTGAAGGAGGGAGTGGAATGGTCAATATCAAATAACTTTTGAGGAGGGACAGGGTGAAAGGAGAAAGAGAATAAAACAAATGGGGGAAAATAGAGTTAGCAATAGTAATTGTAAAAAGAATTGTGAAGCAAGTTTCTCTAATAAGGCCTCATTTCTCAAACATAGAGGGAACTGAATCAAATTTATAAAATAAAAAAGAGCCATCTCCAATTGATAAATAATCAAAAAATATGATCTATGTCCAAAGGGCTATAAATTCATGCATATTACTTGACCTAACAATACCATTAATCTCAAAAGAGATTTTTATTTAAATTAAAATGACCTATATGTATAAAAATATTTACAGTAGCACTCTCCTCAGGGGGAAAAAAGGAAATTTAGGGAATGCTCATCAATTGGGTAATGGCTGAATATAGTGGTATGTAATTATGATGGAACCTTATTCTTCTGTGGAAATGATGAGCAAGATTCTCTCAAAAAAACCTGGAAAGTTCTCCATGAACTCAGGCAAAGTATACTGTGTACAAAGTAATAGCAATGTTGTGGGACAATCAGCTGTAAATGCTTTGTTATTCTCAATAGTACAATGATCCATGACTACTCTGAAGGATTTATGAATGAAAATCCTAGCCTATATATATGTTTTCTTTCACAATATGACTTCTATGAAAATATTTTACATAACTTTACATGTGATTTTTAATGGTGACTGGGGTGGGGATAAGGGAGAGAATCTGGAACTTAAAAGCTTTAAAAGCAAATGTAAAAAAATGTTTTAAATATAAGTGGGGGGAAATATTAAATAAATAAATTTTTAGAAAAGATGTATCTTATTAGAAAAACAAGTGACCTGGGTAATAGATCCAGAAGAAAAATTCTTTATTTTATTTCTTAAAGAAGAGATAATATTAAATTATTGGACTACCTGAAAGCCATGATCAAAAAGACACTCTAGAAACCAGGGTTTCTCGTTTGAGAAAACGTTTGAGAAAATCTTGAGGAAAACTGCCCTGATGTTCTAGAACTAGAGGATAACCAAAAAAAAAAAATTTAAAAGAATCCACAAATAACTTCCTAAAAGAGATCCCAAAGTGAAATCTTCAAGGAATATTATAGTCAAATTCAAAAACTCCCCGATGAGAAAGTTTTTCAAGCAGCCAGAAAGAAAAAAAAAAAGAGCATTGTAGAACCAGTCATGAAAATACAAGATTTGGCAGCTTCTATATTAAACGATCAGAGGGCTTGTGATAATATTCTAGAAGGCAAAGGAGCTAGGATTACAACCAAGAATCACCTAAAAATTTAAAAAAAAAAATAGAATGCAATCCTTCAGGTCAAGAAATGGATATTTGATGAAACAAAGTACTTTCAAACATTCTGGATGAAAAGACCAGAGCTGAAAATAAAATTTGAATTTCAAATATAACACTCAAGAGAAACATAAAAAGGAAAACAGGAAAGGGAAATCTTAATAAGGTTAAAATGGTTATATTCCCATATGGGAAAATGATACTTATAATCACAAGAACTTTCTCATTATTAGGGAAATTAGAGGGAATATATGTAAACAAGAGGACACAGGTGTTGGGTGAATGTGAATGGTCTAACATCTAAAAAGAAATAAATAAAATTAAGAGATGAAAGAAGAATATACTGAGATAAAAGGAAAGAAAGAGATGGAATGGGTAAATTATTATGCATAAAAGAGGCAAAGAAAAGCTTTTACAATGAAGGGAAAGAGGGGGAAGATAAAAGGAACAGAGTGAACCTTATTTTCATCAGAATTGACTCAAAAAAGGAATAGCATACACATTCAATAACTTACACACATAAAAATCTATTTTATACTACAGCAGGGGTAGGAAACCTTTTTTCTGCCCAAGGGCTATTTAAATATTTATAACAACATTTACAGATCATGAATTTTCAACTTATAGAACTCAAGCAATGGGAGGTGGTTGTGCTTAGCTTTCAGTTAATCATCACCAACAATTGCCTTATCAAATGATTTTGCTGGCTTTTTAAGGCCCACAGGTTGAACATTCCCTACCCCTGCCTACAGAATAGCAGGAGAGGAAGGGGATAAGAGAAAGGAAGATTATAGAAGGGAGGTCATATTGAGAGAGAGTAGTCAGAAGCAAAATACTTTTGAAGAGTGGCAAGGTGAAAGGAGAGAGAAACTAGAATAAACAGGGGGGAATACAGTTAGCAAGATCAATTGTGAAAAAAATTAAAGTAAGTTTCTCTGATAAAGGCCTCATTTCTCAAACATATAGAGAACTGAGTCAAATTTATAAAAATAAGAGTAATTCCCCAATTAATAAATGATCAAAAGATATAAACAGTTTTCTACTGAAATAATCATAGCTATCTAAAGCTATAATTTTTAAATTCTCTAACTTGCTACTGCTTGGAGAAATGCAAATTAAAACAGTTCTGAGATACTATCTCACACATATTAGATTGGCTAATAGGACAGAAAATGAAAATGACAAATGTTGGATGGAATGTGAGGAAAATGATACATTCATGCATTGTTGATAGAGTTCTGAATTGATTCAACCATTCTGTAGAGGCAATTTGGAACTATGCCCAAAGGACCGTAAAAAAACTCCTCGACCTAGTAATACTACTCTAGATCTGCCTGTCAAGGGAGATTCTTTAAAAAAAAGGGGGGGGGGAATCCTATAAGGACAAAAACAATTTATAACAGCTCTTTTCTGGGGACAAAGAATTGGAAATTTAGGGGATGTCCATGAATTGGGTAATGGCCGGATAATTGGGGAATGTGATTATGATGGAGTACTATTGTGCTATAAGAAGTGATGAGCAGGATGAAACCTGGACTTTTCTGAGCTGCAAAATCAGATGTATTATGTACAAAGTAACAGCAATATTGTAAGATGATCAGTGGTGAATGACATAACTTTTCTCAGCAATTCAATGATCCAAGAAAACACTGAAGGACTTAAAATGAAAAATGCTATCTATGCCCTAAGGAAAAAAGTGATGTCTGAATGCAAATTGAAGTATACTTTTTTACTTTATTTTTTTCCTGAAAATTTTTTTTGCGGAAATTTGTTTTCTTTCACAACATAGCTATTGTATAAATGTTTTGTATGACATAAGTATAACCTATGTTGAATTGATTGCATTCTTAATGGAAGGGATGGGAAGGGGGCAGGGAGAGTATCTGCAACTCAGTATTTTTAAAAACAAGTGTAAAAAATTGTTTTTGCAAGTCACTAGAGAAAATAAAATACTAAATAAAAAATGTTGCTTAAAAATCATATAGGAAAGGAAAAATATATATTATTTCTATCATCCTATATGCTAACTGAATTTGAGAAATGATATCTTCAATGAACCCACAGAATATGAGCTTAAAATCTTACTATTTTATTCAAATAAAAATTATTTTATCCATATATAAAATAATTATCAGGACATTAAGCATAAATAATAATAATTACAGAATAGTGACATGTCACTGATTCATATTTATCTTCACTTTATTAAAGTTATTGTTGTGAAGGATTATAACTCTCCATGTGAATGGGCATTTCAGATATTCTCTAAGGGTTTCTTGTCCATTATTAGTATATGGTTTCATAGGGCAAAGATCTTTAGTTAATTGTTGCATTAAGTAGAAATGGTTATGTCCCTCTCTAAGAATAGTATTTCCTAGAAAGGTTTATCTTCCCATGAAATAGACATATAATTACCTTTTTGCAAAGTCAGTCTTGGAATTTCTCCTAGGCTCCCAATAAATTCTCAAAAAGCGGAATAAATCTGAGTTCAACTTCTCTGAGTTCAAATTCTCCGATTCACACTAGCTATGGGTAAAGTCACAATCTCTTAGTGTTCCAGGAAATCTGTAAAGATATAAGTTACAAATGAGCTATTGATCTGCATCTATCAGGCTCCTCTCTGGTGATGCTGGTGGTAAGAATAAAGGCACATGTTTGCTGAATAGATAGGGGACAATAGAATTGCCACAGTCAGTGACTCCAGGAGATCTCCAATCTAGCATTCAAAAGTCTGCATATTGCCCTTCCCTGTTCTCTCTTGAATACCTCTTTCAAAATCTCTCCATGATAAACCTTAACTCAGGGGTTCTTTAAGCAATCAAGACTCACAATTATTTCTTCATTTGCAATACTCAAGTATCAAAGAGTTAACCTGTAGGAAATGAGCTCAGGGTTCAGGCAAGAGGGGGGTATTATTTATTATACAAAGTCTGGACAACAGCATAAACTTAAAAGTATTTACATAATACACAGATTTTATTATTTAATGCCATAGATTATACTCTTCCCTGGAAGTCAGAGATTAATGGTGCATAGTTAAATTCAGTCCAAAGAGTACAGCTGATGAAAAATAAAGATATTAACAATATATATATGTATATGCACTGCCTGAGCCCAATTGTATCCACAATTTCTTAGGTATTGTCTGAGCCAGTACTAACAATTTGGGAATTCTAGTAAAAATATAAAATGACTAACAACTTAAAGGTGACCTATTCTGATATAAACCATTTATAGTTAACTAGCTTAAAATGAACAATGTGATAACAGACTGTACTTATGTGAAATCACTTTGTGGGAAGCCAAAGTGAATGTGAGAAGAGTGAAGAACAAGAGGTTAAATGAAAAAGGAAGGAATTGAATTTATTGACATAAATAACAGCTAATGGGTTAGATGTCCCCATAGCTTTTGGAGATCAGGACATATTTGTGACTTACTATGGATGTATCTGGCTAGTGAGAGTGGGAGTCAAAAGAGCCTAAGAGATTTCTTACTGGGTATCTCCCTTCGAAGAGAACAAAATGAAATAAGAAATGGCTCTACCTAGAGATCTAAGTGCTACCTAGAGTACATGATGTGTGGGAACATTTAAGATCTAATTTTTTTCCTAGGAATGTTGTAAGACCAGATCATAAAATTACCAAACTATACTTATGACAAAAAGGGGTATTTGAGGTCATCAAGGAATTGTGAGAGAGGTGGGGGGAGAGAGAGAAAGAGATAGAGAGAGAAAGGGGGAGGAAGGGAGGGAAGAAGGGAAGGAGGAAAGGAGGAGAGAGAGATTGTTAAAATTCTTTTTTAAGCTGTGATGTATTTTCAATGATTCTGACAAAATGAAATTATAGCTTCCATCAAAAATATATAATTCTCAGATAACCAGAATATATAAGCTATCTTTGCTGTATTTAAATTGGTACTGTTGTATTTAAATTTTTCAACATCCATATGCTAAGTGGTTTGAGAGGATTGATATAATGCATGAAATGAATAGGGTTTTTTTGGGTTTTTTGGGGTTTTTTTTACTATTTCACTGGGGAAAGAAATTACTTAATTCATTTCAACATATATTAAATTCCTATTATGTGCAAGGCACAGCATGGTATAATGGAGAAAGGATCAGATTTAGATTCACAAATATAATGAGAACTCATGAGTTATATGTTCATGTTTTGTTTTGGACTCATGTAACCATGGGCAAACAATTTCATAGGGCCCCAAATTACAGACATACCATCAATTGGTATCAGTGCTAGGTGGTACAGAGTCAGAAAAAAATCAATTCACATTCAGCCTTAGAAACCTAGTTTTGTAACTCCAAGAAAATCATTTAACCTCTTTTGGTCTCAGCTTCGCCATCTGTAAAATAAGGATAGCATCACTTACTTCTCAGACTTGTTGTGAAGCTAAAATGAGTTAGTATTTGTAAAGCATTTGGAAGAGTGCCTATCACATATTGCATGTTTTTTTCACTAATTAAAATCAAAGTTCTCCCCCACCATCAAAAAGAATAAATTGCTATGCTAGATGTTGGGGAAAGAAAAAGATAAAAACAGTCCTGCCCTCAAAAAGATAACATTTATAAGGATTAGATTGAGTACTATTTACTCAAACAAGACATCCTATCTACATTGAAAGTAAGTGATAAGATGCTCAATTAATTTAAATCATAAGTTTGAGATTAATTATCAGAAGTCCTTGAAAGTCAGCAAATAGGGGGACAAGATGATGGAGTAAAGCCAGGAAGCTACTTGCTCTCCCAATTTCCCTCAAAAACCACATGAAACCAAGCCTCTGAAGAGAGTCTGATGGAATGAAACTATTCTCCTGCTCAAGGTAGATTGGAAAAGCTTCAAGAAAGGTTAGTTAGTCTCACTGGGGTGAAAAGGGTACTTAGCCAGTGAGAGCTAACTGATGAAATTCACACATTAAAAACTAGAATGGGACAAATGAAAGCTAATGACTCTGTGAGACATCAAGAATCAGTCAAACAAACTAAAATCAATGAAAAAAATGGACGAAAATATAAAACACCTCATCAGAAAACCAGCCAAACTGGAAAATAGATCCAGAAGAGACAATTTAAAAATTATTGGTCTACCTGAAGGCAATGACCATAAAAAGAGCCTGGATAGTATTCTTCAAGACATCATAAAGGAAAACTGCCCCAATATTCTAGAAACCGAGGGAGAAATAGTCATTGAAAGAATCCACCAATCACTTTTGGAAAGAGATCTCACAAGGAAAACCCCAAGGAACATTCAAAACTCTAGAACTAGAATCTTAAGGAAAAAATAATGCAAGCCACCAGACAAAAGCAATTCCAATATCAAGAAGCAACAGTCAGGATTACTCAGCTTCTACTGGCAGCTTCTACAATAAAGGATCAGAGGACCTGGAACACTATATTCCAGAAAGCAAAAAATCTGGGATTACAACCAAGAATTAACTATCCAGCAAGACTGAACAGAAACATTAGGGAAAAAAATAAGAGAAGGGGGAAGGGTGATAGAAAATAAGGTAGTAGGTAGGGTAGGTTAACAAAACAAAACACTACTAAGAATAAGGTGGAAAGAGAAAACAAGAATATGCATAAGGGAAAAAATAGGATATGGAGGGAAATACAGAGCTGATAATCATAATTGTGGATGTGAATGGGATGAACTCTCCCAAAAAAAAGAAAGCAAATAGCAGAGAGAATTAAAAAACATAATCCTGCAATATGTTGTTTACAAGAAACACATTTGACTTAAAGAGATACATACAGAGTAAAGGTAAAAGGTTGAAGCAGAATTTCTTATGCTTCAGCTGAAGTAAAAAAAAGAAAAGAAAAGAAAAGAAAAGCAGGGGTAGCAATTCTGATCTGATAAAAACAAAAGAAAAAATAGATGTAATGGAAGGAGATAAAGAAGGAAAGAACATCTTGATGGCATAAACAATGAAGTAATAACGATATTAAATGTATGTGCACCAAGTGAAACAAGATATAAATTTCTAAAGAAGATATTTAACCAATTACAGAAAGAAATGGACACCAGAAACTATATTAGTGGGAGACCTCAATCTTACCCTTTCAGAACAGACAAATCTAACCACAAAATAAACAAGAAAGAAACTAGGGAGGTTAATAGGATCCTAGATTTTAATATGCATATATATACATATATTT
>JAJPUD010001450.1:49406-142241 GCA_023553655.1 Myrmecobius fasciatus
TGTATATATATATATATATATATATATATATATATATATATATATTAGACTTCTGGAAGAAATTGAAGAGGAACAAAAAGGAATATATCTTTTTTCTAGGCAGTGCATGGCACCTACACAAAAATTGACCATGTATTAGTGCATAAAAACCTCACAATCAAATGCAGAAAGGTAGAAATAATGTTTCCTTTTCCGACCATGATGCAATAAAAATCATATTTAATAAAGGACTAGGGAAAGATGCACTAAAAAACAATTGAAAATTAAATAATCAAATTCTAAATAATGAGTGGGTCAAACAACAATCACAGAAACAATCCATAATTTCATCCAAGAGGATGACAATAATGAAACAACATACCAAAACCTGTGGAACATGTCAAAGCAGTTCTTATGGGAAATTTTATTTCTCTAAATAGATACATCAATAAAATAGGGAAAGAGGAGATCAATGAATGGGCCATGCAACTAAAAAAGCTAGAAAAATAACAAATTAATTCCCCAATTAAATATCAAATTAGAAATTTGATCTACATTCCATCTCCATGGTTCTCTCTTGGTGGATAACATTTTCTATCAAAAATCTCTTGGGATTGCTGTGGACCACTGAACAACTGAGAAGAACCAAGTTTTTTCTAGTTGATCATCATGAATTCGTGTTGTTATTGTGTACAATGTATTCCTGATTCTGCTTGTTTTGCTCAGCATCAGATAATGTAAATCTTTCCAGGACATTCTAAAATCAACTTGTTCATCATTTTTATAGAACAATATTCTATTACCTTCATATACCACAACATGTTCAGTCATTTCCCCAATTGATGGGCATCTACTCATTTTCCAATTCTACATTTCAATACTACAAACATTCTTGTACATGTGGGTCCTTTTCCCTCCTTTATGATTTCTTTTTTTTTTTTTGCTTTTTGCTGAGGCAATTGAGGTTAAGTGACTTGCCCAGGGTCACACAGCTAGGGAATGTTATGTGTCTGAGACCAGATTTGAACTCAGGTCTTCCTGACTTCAGGGCTGGTGCTCTATCCACTGCACCACCTAGCTGCCCCGCTCCTTTATGATTTCTTTAGGGTATAGACCCAGTAGTGGTACTCTGAGCTAAAGGGTATGCACAGTTTTATAGCCCTTTGGGCATAGTTCAGAATTGCTCTCCAGAATGGTTGGATCATTTCACAACTCTACCAAGAATGCATTATTATCCCAGTTTTCCCACATCCTCTCCAACATTTATCATTATCTTTTACTGTCATCTTAGCCAATCTGAGAGGTATGAGGTAGTATCTCAGAGTTTCTTTCTTTTTAGTTTTTTGGAGGTTGTTTTTTTTTGTTTGTTTGTTTTTTTGTTTTTTCAAAGTAATTGGGATTAAATAACTTGCCCAGTGTCACACAGCCAGGAAGTGTTAAATGTCTGAAATTTGATCTCAGGACCTCTGGACACCATGACTGATACTTGATTCACTGTGCCATCTAGCTGTCCCAAGAAAAAGAAATTAAAGGAATTAGAATAGACAATGAGGAAATAGAACTATCACTCTTTGAAGATTTAGAGAATCCTAAAAAAGTCAGCCAAAAACCAAGTCAAAACAATAGCTTTAGCAAAGTTACAGGATATAAAATAAACCTACATAAATCATCAGCATTTCTGTATATTACTGATAAACCCCAGCAGCAATAGATAGAAAGAGAAATTCCATTTAAAATGAGTGTAGACAAAATAAAATATTTGGGTGTCTATCTTGCAAGACAAGTTCAGGAACAATATGAACACAATTACAAAACACTTCTCAGACAAAAGTAAACCTAAACAATTGGAAAAATATCAATTGCTCAGGGATAAGTCGAGCTAATAGTAAAAAAAAAAATTGGCAATTATGCCTAAATTTGTCTACTTGTTCAGTGCCATACCAACCAAAATGCCAAAAATTTTTTTACAGAAATAGAAAAAAATAACAAAATTCATCTGAAAGAACAAAGGGTCAAGAATATTAAGGGAATTAATGAAAAAATATAATGTTCTCCACATCACTATTACTTCTAAATACTTCCCCTAATCCTTAACAGTTAACTGTTCCATGTTCTCTTAATTTGATTAGGACATCATCCTTTATGTGTACATTATATTTCCATTTTGATCTCATCTTGCTCTATGAGATGTTGGTTTATACCTAGTTTCTGCCATACTATTTTCTCGTTTTCTCAGAAGTTTTTGTCAAATAATGAGTTTTTATTTCAAAATCTTGGATTTTTAGGTTTATCATACATTAGATTATTATGGTCATTTACTATAATATAATTTATTCCTAGTCTTTTCCACTGATCTGTCACTCTGTTTCTTAGCCAGTAGTATATTGTTTTAATAATTACTGCTTTATAAGATCTGGCAAGAGTATTAAACCTTCTTTTGCATTATGTTTCATTGATTCCTTTAAAATCCTTGAACTTTTATTCTTTTGGATGAATTTTGTTATTTTTTTCCTATTTCCACAATTTTTTCCTATTTTTTTTCCTTTTTTCCTAGCTCTATAAAATAATTTGGGATAGTTTGATTGGTAGAGAACTAAAAAATAGATTAGTTTAGGTAGAATTGTCATTTTATTGTATTGGCTTGGCCTTTCCATAAGCAATTAACATTTTTCCAGTTGTTTAGACTTGATTTTATTATATGAAAAGTGTCTTGTAATTGTGTTGATATAGTTTCTGTTTTGTCTTGACAGGTAAACTCTCAAGTGTTTTATATTGTTTACAATTATTTTAGATGGAATTTCTCTATCTCTACCTGCTGGGTTTTGTTGGCCATATGTAAAAATGTGATGATTTATGTGGGTTTATCTTATATTTTCCAATTTTGATAAAATTGTTAACAATTTCAGGTAGTTTTTTAATTGATTTTCTAGAATTTTGGATGTATATCATCACATCATCTGTAAAGAGTGATAGTTTTATTTTTCTCATTGCCTATTCTAATTTTTTAAATTTCTTTTTCTTCTCTTATTGTGATAGCTGATATTTCTGTTGCAATATTAAATAACAAAGGTGATAACAGTCATCCTTCCTTCCCTCTTGATCGTATTTGGAAGGTTTCCAGTTTATCCCTTTTATAGATAATGTCTGCTAATAATTTTAGATAAATATTACTTATCATTTTAAGGTAAACTCCATTTATCCCTAATCTCTCTAGAGTTTTTAGTATGAATGAGTGCTATATTTTCTCCAAAAATTTTGCAGCATCTATTGAGGTACCCATATATTTTTATTGGTTTTGTTATCTATATAAACAATTATGCTTATAGTTTTTTAATACTGAATTAACACTATATTCTTGATATAAATCCTGCCTGGTCATAGTGTATGATCTTTGTGATATATTGCTGTAATCTCCTGGTTACTATTATATTTAAAAGTTTTGCATTGATATTAAGAAAATTGGCCTATAATTTTCCTTCTCTATTTTAGTTCTTTCTGGGTGGTTATAAGTACCATAATTATGTCATAAAATTGCCTATTTAAAAAAATAATTTATATAGTATTGGAATTAATTGTTTTTTAAATGTTTGGTAGAATTCATTAATGAACAAATCTGGTCCTGGGGAATTTTTTTAGAAAGCTCATTAATGGCTTATTTACTTTTTTTTCTAATATACAGTAGTTTAGTCATTTTCTTTCTTTATCTGTTAATCTAAGTAGGTTATATTTTCACAAATATTGATTGATTTCACTCAGATTGTCAAATTGGTTGGCATATAATTGGGTGAAGTATTCTTTAATTAATGTTGTCACATTGTTGTCATTCTATTTAATGAGATTATTGATTGTCTATGATGTGTTCTTTGATCCACTTATTCTTTAAGACTACATTATTTAGTTTCCAATTAATTTTTCATCTATCTTTCTATTTTGTTTAATGTAATTTTATTGCCTTATATTTAAAAAGATACATTTAATATTTCTGCTTTTCTACAATTGATTTTGAAAGTTTTTTGTAGATCTCATGTACTGTTGAGAAATGAATATATCTCATTCAATTCCCAATATTCTTGAAAGGTCTATCATATTTACCTTTTGTAAGATTCTATTGACCTCCTTAAATTTTTTCTTGCCAATTTTTTGGTTGGCTTTATCAAGTTTTGAGAGGGGACATTTCAGGTTTCCAAAACTATAGTTTTGCTGTCTATCTCCTCCATAACTTACTGAATTTCTCCTTTAAGAATTTGGATGCTTCAAACTGTGCATACCCTTTGACCCAGCAGCATTTCTATTGGGCTTATATCCCAAAGAAATCATAAAGGAAGGAAAGGGCCCCACATGTGCAAGAATATTTGTGGCAGCCCTTTTTGTAGTGGCTAGAAACTGGAAACTGAATAGATGCCCTTCAATTGGAGAATGGCTGAATAAATTGTGGTATATGAATATTATGGAATATTATTGTTCTGTAAGAAATGACCAGCAGGACGATTTCAGAGAGGCCTGGAGAGACTTGCATGAACTGATGCTGAGTGAAATGAGCAGAACCAGGAGATCATTATACACGGCAACAACAAGACTATATGACGATCAATTCTGATGGACATGGCTCTCTTCAACAATGAAATGTTCCAAACCACTTCCAATTGTTCACTGAAGAAAGCCATATACACCCAGAGAGAGGGATATGAAACGTGGACCACAACATAACATTCTCATACTCTTGATTGATGTTTGCTTACATTGTGTTTCCTTTATCTGATATGTCTTTCATGTAGATACGATTTTTCTTGCACAACAATAAGTTTGGAACTATGTATACAAAAAAAAAGAATTTAGGTGCTATACCACTTGGTGCATATGTGTTTAGTATTTATGATACTTCACTGTATCTTTTAGCAAGATGTATTCCTCTTTATGTCTTTTAATTAGATCTTTTCTTTGAGACCAAGATTGTTACTCAAGCTTTTTTTTTTTTTTAATTTCAGCTGAAGCATAATAGATTCCATTCCAGGCCCATACCTTTCATTTTTATGCATCTCTCTGCTTCAAGTGTGTTTCTTGTAAATGGCATATTTTAGAACTCTGGTTTTTGATACACTTTGCTACCAAATTCTACTTCATAGGAAGAATTCATGCTATTCACATTTGCAGTTATTATTACAGTATATTTCCCTCTATCCTATTTTTCCTCCTGTTTGTCCTCTCTTTTTACACCATTTCTCTCCTCACCAGTGTTTTTTTTTTCTTGTCTACAATCTTTCCCAATTCCTCTTCCCTTTTGTCAGTTCTCCCAATTTATTTAATTTCCTCTCCTCCCACTTCCCAATGGGTTAAGATGATTTCTGTATTCATATGTAGTATATATTATTAGTACGTACATACATATATATATATGATAGTACATATTATTCCTTTTTTGAGTCAATTCTGAAAAGGATAAGTAAGGTTCAAGCAATGCCTACTCCCCACCCTCTCATCTTTCCCTCTAATGTAATAGATTTTTCACATTTCTTCAAGTGAAATAATTTACCTTGTTCTACCTTTTCCTTTATTCTGCACCCATTCTTTTTTATCCTTTAATGTTTTACATCATTTCCTCAAAGTCATATAATATCCATGCCATCTGTCTATATATATATGCCTTCTAGCTGCACAATTAGTGGTACAATTTTCAAGAATTAAAAGTATCATCTTCACATATAAAGATTTCAACAGTTTAGCTCCATTGAATCCCTCATATTTTCTTTTTCCTTTTTACCTTTTTTATGTCTTGATATTGGAGATCAAGTTTTTTTATTTGACTCTGTTGTTCTTATGAAAACTTGAAATCCTTCTATTTCACTTAATGACCATGTTTTCCTTGAAGTATTATGCCCAGATTCACTGGACAGGTGATTTCCAAAACCAATATTTACATCGTGGAAATCTATTTCTATTTAAGCTTGACATTGCTGATCTACACAATTAACAAAGTCGTAAATCAAGCCCTGATTTGTTGAATTTTCCAATTATAGAAATGTAAATGATCACAGAAGAAAATTATCCATACAATACACACAATTTAAAAATTTTCTCTTATTAGTTAATAGTTTTCTGAGCTGGCTACAATACATCTCTGGTAAGACTTGGAATCTCTGGATCAGAAGATGGACATTTTAATAACTTCATTTGCATAATTACATATTGTTTTTCAAAATTGTGTTTTTAATTGTCCCACACATAATGCATTAATATATCTATCTTCCCACAACCCCTTCAACATTTACATCCACATCCTTTGTTTTCCTTCTCAATTTTTAGCATGTGAAATGACACTTTTAGATTGCTTTCCATTTACATTATTTTTATTGTTAATTTGGAACATTATTTGGTTTTTAACCATTTTCAATTCTTCTTCTGAGGACTATTTGTTTACATATTTTAGCCATTTGTCTATTAGGCAAAGTCTTTTGTTTTTTTTATATGTATATATGTAGATAGGTCTGAATCTATACATATACATATATGTATGTATGTATGCATATATATACATATATTATTATCTAATCCATGCCAGATAAACTTGATATAAAGATATTTTTCCCACAGAAAATTTTTCTATGCAGAAGTTTTCCAGTTTCTTATCAGTTACCTGTTTTATTTTACCACCTCTTCTACTCATCTATACCTTCTCTTGTTGACCCATTTTTATTGTTACATTTGCCTGGAAATCTCCCTGTTTCCGTAATCTCCAGGTACTAGTTGTATGCAAGGATTTCAACCGTTTTTCCATTTCCCAGTATAAGACAAGTAGACTTTTCAAGCAACAAATACCCCAGGCTTTAACTTATATAAGATGTTCATCTCTCATCACCAACCATCTCTCTTTATCCCTAAGAGAAGTCATCAATCTAATTCCCTTCCACCTCCAAGGGAAAGCTCCCTTCTTTTCTCCATGCATTTTAATCTTTATTCACTCTCCTTTGCAAGGATGTGTGTGTGTGTAGAAGTTTTATTGTGTTCTGGCCTGCCTCTTAAGTTTTATGTCCATTAGACTTTCATCTTTACCTCTATCTCCTTACATACATTTAAAAAGTATCAACTTATTAATCTCTTTGCTAGAGCTGTTGCTGTCTTTGGTCATTGCTTTTTTTCATTCTTCCTACATTTATTTTGTGGGCTATTTTGAGTAACCAATAATCTCTTCAGGTGTGATTTTTTTTCTTTAAAAATGTTTTAAATGGCTCTATATTATTGAATGTCAATCTTGCATTTATGGTTAAGACCAAATGTGCAGGGTAGGTCACTCTGAACTGCATCCGAAATACTATGGCTCTTTAGGACCCACTATTTCTATTTCCTATTCAGATGAGTAAAAGATACTCTTTGCTATTTAATATTCTTTGTCTTTGTACATGTAAGTCTTTCTACTGGATTTTTTTCTGAATTGAATTAATAAATTAAAACACATGTCTTATAGTAAGTGGCGTTGGCTTCTTTTTCCTCTATGAGCAATCTATAAATTCTTTGAACTGATAATTTTCTTGTTCAAAATTTTTTGTGGAATCCCCCCCTTTTTACAAGGCAATTGAGGTTAAATGACTGGCCTAGGGTCTCACAGCTAGTAAGTACCAAGTGTCTGAGGCCAGATTGCAACACAAGTTCTAACTTTATCTGGTTTTCTGGTTTTCTATACTGCTTCATCTGGCTGTTCGGGAGCAACTCTCTTATGTTTTATATTGTAATGCTAATGGCTTTTTGTCCTCTCCTGTTATTTGGGAAGGTCTTTTATTCTTAGGTTGTCCCTATTTAACCTGAGAACATATTTTTAATGCTATATTTTTTTAAAAAATCTTTCCTTCTACATTATCTCTTACTTCTATTTGCATTTTCAATGTATTATTCTTTTCTTTCTCTGCTGAGATTTTGTCATTGCAGATTCCTCTTTTTCTATTCTTTCCATTACTTTTGCTGTGCAGAATATAAATTCTAATCTCATAATTCACATTTATTTTTGTACCACTCAGCAATAGCATATTATTCTCAATTCCATAGGGTCTCCTAACAAAACTTTGAATTTCCCTTTATTTAGCAGTGTGTATTCATAGATTCCTGAATTCATTTACGAAATCTGGAGGCTATATTCTTCTCAGCTGTTAATAATCTTCCAGATGATTTTTTCTGCTTACATTCAGTCTTTGAATTTCCTTGCTCCTGAAATTTTTGGTAATTTTGTTCTGTTTTTTATTCCACTTATTTGTTCCTACTACTGAGTCTCTAACTCATTTCCAACAGATGGTGATTTCCTTGAAATCTGGAATCTGAAAGCATCTCAACTTTCTCCCTTCTTGGACAATTCATGGTTAAACTGGCTAGGACTTTGCATCGAGAGACTTTTTGATTAACAAAATTGACCTTTGCAGGAAGGATACTATTTACTTTTGCTCAAGCTTAGGAAAATGCCCAGATACACTGGGTCTTCTTGCATTGTCTCCATTCAGTTCTCCTGCCTAGCACTAGCAGTTTAGAGAGCTGTCATACTGTTGCAATGGGGTTGACTTTTTGGAGTTTGGATCTCTGAGCCTCTTGGAGGATGTGCAGAAAGGGTATTTGCTTCTGAATTTTTTTCTTGTTCAGCACATTGTCTACAATCCTTTACTTTCCTCACAGGGAAATAGTTCAACATACTGGATGCATGACCCTGAACTGAATAGTGAATGACAGTTATCAATTAGAACTAGTTCTCGCATCCTAACCCAAACTCAAACTCAAATCTGTGTCTATGACCTATTTTTGTCCCTTGTACATAGCCTTAATCTTTTATTTCCTGTGCTCTGGAGTGATCCATGAGAATATGGCCTTCCCCAATGACCACACAACTCATCTCCTTATTCTGAATTGGAAATATGATTTATTGTGGGGTTTTTTAATATAGGTTTCCAAGTCAGGACCTATTAATGATGCATTTTTAAGAATGGTGTTGGAGAAGCTCACCATTACTTCTTCCTGATTTTCTACCAATTGACTCAGCCCTCTCCATTGAATGCACTTTTAAATTTAGGAAAAGGTATAATTTAAAAATCTTTTGCCAAATACATTTTGTCTAAGAATTTGCACATTTCATTTTTCTAGTGGGTTAGATACAAATTAAGGATTCTTAAAAGCCAGAGCAACAGAGGGCTGTGTTCCTCATTTTGATGTTCCCATAAACTTTACCTAAGTTTGACATTCAGTCCAACTTATCTGCATAGTGTAATGTCTGAATTCAAAGTCTGAGAATTCAAATCTGATTTTCTGCTATTCCCTCTCATAGGAATTTGCTTCTTTTTATTTATATATGTATTTTTAAAATGTGTTTAATATTTTATTTTCCCCTAAATGCAACTAAAAAACTATTTTCCACATTCATTTTCTTTTAAATTTGAAGATCCAAATTCTCTCCCTTATCTCCTACCTCCTCTCTGAGATGGCAAGCAATTTGATATGAATTATACATGTCATGCAAAACTTATTTGCATTTTAGGCATAAAAGAAAATTCAGACTAAAAGGGAAAAAAAAGAAAGAAAAAAAATTTTTTTTTCAAATACAAATGGGAAGCATTTATTTGGTCCTTGCAAGGACAGGTCCAAACACACCAGCTGAGCAGACATGGAGTCTTTCAGCTCCCCTCTCCCAGTATGGTGTCTGGTAGTGAGCAGGAAGTAATGATTTGATTAAATAGCAAAAGACTTAAGTGCATTGGATGAATTGAAAAGGAAGTAACCATTGACCAGTGGTCAGCAATGTTGTATGCTTCCTGTGGGATACATAGTTTTCTGAAGTTTACACCTAGGGTCTGACAAAAGAAAGCTTTAAAAAAATATTCTTTAATTTGCATTTAGGCTCCATAAATTCTTTCTGTGGTAGTGGATAGCATTTTCATGATAAGCCTTTCTGAATTGTCTTAGATTGTTTTATTGCTGAGAATAGCTAAGTCATTAACAGTTGACTGATCAGCATATAGTATTCCCCTTGTTATATACAATGTCCTCCTGGTTCTGCTGACTTCACTGTACATCAGTTCATATAACTCCAGCTTTTTCTGAGAGCGTCCTGTTCATCATATCTTATAATAGTATTCCATTAAAATCATATGCCATAACTTGGTTAACCATTTTCCAATTTATGGGCAACCCTTCAATTTCCAATTCTTTGCCACTATTAGAAGAGCAACAATAAATTATATATATGGCCTTTTCCTTTTTGTTTTTTGCCTGGCTAGGATACAGACTTAGTAGTATTATTGCTGGATTAAAGGGTAAGGATTGTTTTGTAGCCCTTTGGGTATAGTTTTAAATTGTTCTCCAAATCAATTCACAACTCCCAACAACAGAGCACTAGCATTTCAATGTTCCCACATCCCCTCCAATATTTGTCATTTTTTCTGTCATAATATTGAATATATGTGGGTTGTTACCTGAGTTGTTTTTAATTTGGCTTTCTCTAGTCAGTAGTGATTTAGAGCCTTTTTTCATATGACCAGAGATGGCTTTGATCTCTCTCTCTGAAAGCTGTCTGTTCATATCCTTTTTTATATCCAATTTATTAATTGGAGAATGGCTCACATTTGGCTCAGTTCTCTATACATTTGAGAGATAAATCTTTTATCAAAGAAACTTGCTGTAAAATGCATTTCACAATTATTACTGTGTAATACCCTCTGTCCTTTTTTTTTTTTTTTTTGCCATTTATCCTACTTTCTCTTTCCTCCTGTTCAGTCTCAAAAGGATTTTATTTCTATCACTTCCTCCAATCTGCCATCCCTAACAGTACCCCTTACCTTTTCTTATTTCCTTTCCCTCCTATTTCCCTGTAGGATAATATACATTGCTATACCTGAGTGTGTGTGTTATTCCCTTTTTCCACACCTCTTTCGAGGTTCAAGAATTTCCCTTACCACCATATCCATCCTATTAAAGACTTTTATTGCACCTCTTTTGTGTGATGATTTATCCCATTCTACCATTCCCTTTCCCCTTCTCCCTGTATATTCCTCTTTTTCACCCCTTAATTTCTTTAGATGTCTCTTCATGTTTAATACATACCCATGTCCTCTATCTATGTATACTACTTCAAAGGACCCTAATAAGAGAAAATGTTACTAGTTACAAGTATCATGTTCCCATTTTAAAATATAAAAGTTTATCTTTATTGACTTCCTTATGATTTCTCTTTTTTATTTACCTTTTTATGTTTCCCTTGATTCTTGTATTTGAAAGAAATTTTCTATTCAGCTTTGGTTTTTTCATTGGGGATGCTTGTAAGTCCTATATTTCATTGAATGCATTGAACATCCATTTTTACCCTAAAGAATCATATTCAGTTTTCCTGGGTGATTTTTTGGTTGTACTTCTAGTTCCTTCACCCTCTGAAACATCATATTCCAAGCCCTTTGATGTAACTCTTATGTTATCCTGATTGTGGTTCCATGGTATCTGAATTGCTTTTTTTTTGGCTGCTTGCAATATTTTTGACTTGACCTTGGGGCTTTGACTATAATGTTTCTGGAAGTTTTCATCTTGGGATCTCTTTCAAGATTTGATTAGTAGATTCTTTCAATTTCCATTTTACTTTCTTCTAAAATATTAAGATAGTTTTTCTCGATAATTTCTTGAAAGATGATGTCTAGGCCCCTTTTAAAAAATCATGGACATCAATTGTCCAATAATATCTCTCCTCAATCTATTTTTCAGGTCAGTTGCTTTGCCAATGAGATCATTAGCTTCCATTTACCTTTTAATCCTCCTTTAAAGTAATTTTCTTCAGTGAGTTTTTATTCCTCCTTTTCCATTTGGCCAATTCTGCTTTGTAAAGTGTTCTTTTCCTTGGATATTTGTGCTTCTTCTTCCATTTGATCTATTCTGTTTTTAAGGTATTTTTCTTCAGTATTTTTGTGCCTCCTTTGCCAAACTGTTGACTTTTTTCATGATTTTCTTGCATCACTGTTATTTCATGCCCCTCTCATTTTCCCTCAACCTCTCTTATTTGATCTTTAAAGTTCTTTTTGAGCTCATCCAAGACTTCTTTTTGGGTACAAATCCAATTCACATTTTTCCTTGAGGCAAAGGCAGCAAGAATGGCCTGATACTTGAGACAGTGCCTGCTAACTGAGGATCTCTGAACCATTCCACAGGATTGTAGAATTCCCAAGCACTTAAGAACAATTTTAAATAGCTACTCATGGACAAGCCTTATCTAGTCATGATGTTTTATTCTTCCAGAAATGAGCATTCTTGTTTCACAGGGACAATTGAGCCAAGGACCTATAACTTTTCAGCAGGCCCCAAGTGGTCAGATCAAAGGCATAGTCTCATTGATACCCTTTATCATTTTCCAGTCATAGGTTTCAGTTTAGGCAGCACAAATGTGGATCTGTCACTGGGTGGTACTGCAACAGACAGTAGTTGATTCTATTTTCTGCCAACAAACTGAAAGCCTCAATAGTTTTAGTGTGGCTACACTGTTAACCTGGTTCTGTCTGGTCCTAAATAGCTATGATTATATTGCTGACTTAGCCCTCATCCATGCCTAAGGCTAGGTCCTCAATCTGCTTTGTGGATCACTGAGCATCATAACTGAGTTCATAGTACACCATTTGCCTAGTCATTTTCTGAGTTCTGGGAGAACCCATGCCGCTGGGTCTGAGCCAAAGCTGAGATCACTCTCAGTGACAATGATGTGACGTTTTAGCTCTCTTCAGGACCCTAGTCTCAGTCTGGGTGACCCAGTAAAATGCAGATCTAACATTTAGCGCTTACCTCATTTGATCTTTATGACAAGCCTAGGAAGCATGCACTATTATTATCCCCACTCTACAAATGAGAAAAGTAAAGCACAGAGAGATTAAATGGCTTGCTAGGCAACGTCAACTAGCATGTGAATTTAGGTTTTCCTGACTCCAAGTCCTGTACACTCTTCATTGTGGCACCTAGCCTCAAAATTTAAACATTCACTAAATTAAAGGATAAAAAATCTTGCAAAATCATTCACTGAGTTATTCAACAAGCATTTAAATGCATGTCAATTTGAAATGAATATAATGACAGTAATGAATGCTGGAAACAAAAAGACTAAAACAGTTCCTGGGAGTTAATATTCTAATCAGGGGACAACATGCAAACAAACATGAATAAACATGATATATATATAGATTACACTGGAGGTGTTCTCAGAGGCAAGATGTTAGCATTAAAGGGGAGGGAAGTGGGATTTTAGTTGACACTTGAAGAAATCCAGGGAACCCAGGAGGTGATAAAGGAGAAAATTCCCAAGTATGGGAGACTTCCAGTAAAAATACATATAGTTGGAAGATACAGCATCATGTGTGAGGAATATAAAGGAGGTCAGTGTCTTTGTGTCAGAGTATGTGTAGGGAATAGAGTAGGAAAATTTGGAAGGTGGGAAGAGGAAGATAGGTCAGTAAATGCTTTAAAATCCAAACAGAGAATTTTTATTTGATTCTTAGTATAACAGAAAATTATTAGGGTTTACTGAATGGAAGAAGGGAAGTCAACATGATCAGAACAAGACTTTAAGAAAATTATGTCTGAAGGGAAGGTGACTTGAAGTAGCTAAGGAATTGGGGCAAGGAGACACTACTGCAGTAATTCAAACATGAGGTGATGACACTCCACCTAATGAAGCGTTTTTTAAGCCCATAACCACCATGCTGTCAAGAAGAAATCTAGAAAGAAAAAGGCAGCTCTTTCTCCTCTCTATGGGACAAGGAAGAAAGAAAGATAATCTTTAGTTACTCATTTTAAAGATTTACCGACTACACAGCTCCTCCTAGCTTTGTGATTAAATAATTCTGATTCAGCTTTGATAAGTCTCCCCTCTTTATCTCTATTCCAAGCCATCATGGGTTGGGATATCAAAAGACTGCAGAGATTTTGTCAGAAATATGTTTTCCCAGAAGTGGCCAGGGTGAAAGCTCAGCACTTTTATGAATGTGGGATAGTAAGTGCTGGCCCCTTAGTCAAGGAAGCCTAAATTCAAATCTGTCCTTAAATGTTTACTCTCTGTGTGAACTTGGGCAAGTCACTTAAGCTCTATGTCCCTCAATTTCCCCTCATTTATAAAATGGGGATAACAATAGCACTTACCTCCCAAGATTATTGTGAAATGTTTGTAATGTTTGTCAAATCTTAAAGGCCTAATTCTCCTCCTCCTTCTTTAATCTAGCTTTCAGTTTCATTGTGTAACTGAAATTGTTTTAAGATTATCAATGACTAATTAATTTCCAAAATCCAATGGATTTCTATTAGTCTTTATTCTTCTACCCAATGATATTTGATATCATTGACTGCTTCCTCCTTTGCTTTCCTTCCTCGGTTTTCAAAACAATAAATTCTCCTGTTTCTTCCACTACCTGTGTGACCACTTCCAAGTATTTTTAATAAATAATAATCCATGTTCCAGTTTACTGTATGTGGGTTTGCCTGAGGACTAGACCCTTTTTTTTCTCTAAACTTTCTTACCTGAAATAAATTGATCTTATCAGCTCATGTAAATTCAGCTATAACCTCTATGAAGTCTACATCCATCTACAAGCATATCAACAGGGTTCTTTAAAATCTAAGCCTTATGATGTAATTATTGAGCATTTCCAATTAGTTGTCTCAGAAGCATCTAAACTTAGCATGTCTAAAACAGAATTCATCATCTCCCTCTCAGACAAATTTTCCCTTCTTCTATTTCTGTTTCAGGGATTCAGTTATTTAGGTTTACAACCTTAAAGTTAGCTTGGATTTTTCTTTCTTTCACTCTTCACATAGCAAATATTAAGAAGAATAGGCTACAGTTATAGGAATGGCCTTATTATCCCAGTACCATATAGTATAGAATGATTCTGGAGATATATGTGCTTGTCAGAAACCTAGAACTAATTACTTAGAAGATAGAATGACTCAGAACTGATTGTCTCTGTGATAGGAGGAAATTATAATATGTCCTGAGATGCCCTATGCTTATTAAGTTTCTCAGGCATACAAATCTTGTGATGTTTTTTTAGGCCTACTCATATTTTGAAAACCAGAAAAGTGCAAGATAATATAAAGATGCTTAACAAACTCAATGATAAGGTTTTCTTTATTAAAGATGAATAAGTTTTTATGTTTGAGGAACTGTAGATAAGCTTTCAACTAAAATGTACTAAAGAAACATTGTTGTCATAAAATTTAAATGATGTAAATCTGTGTATACAATAACTTCCAAAGACTGTTTCTTAGGAGCTTTAAAAAAATAATTTAAGTATTGCTGTTATTTAATTATAGAGATGAGGTATGATGTAAAAATGCTTCTTAAAGTAGAAAATTCTTCATCCTTGAAATAATATTGGACTTGATAGTGAATTTTAATAAGCACCTATGTATATGATGATGATTTGGTATTTGCAGTAAAAGAGTATTTCATGCTGAAATTTAGTCTTTGAAGTGAAAAGAATAAAATATTAAAAGGTCCAGATAATAGAGTTCAACTTATGTGTGGGAATGATTTCCTAAAAATACAATTTTCTCTTTTGCCTAAAATTTGGAATAAAATAAATCATTGAAACCAATTTGTAGAAAAAAATTTCAAAGCTATTTTCTTCTACTGAGAATATTTTTATTATTTTAGAGCTACTATATACCCAACAAAATTATATTGGGAACATTTACAAATAGGTGCTTTTTTAAACCTCTAGCACTTGCACACACTGAACTGTCCCTCGTTTTTTCAAGGAGCAAAGAGGTTGTAATTATTACCTTGTGAACAAATGGATCATTGATTAAATAACTTCAGTGGCAATAACTGAGAACTGGAATTTGCCCTCCACAGGTCAAAACTTTTTAAATGTCCTGAATAGCATATGTAGTTGTTCTACTTAAATTACACTTATCCCATCCCCTTCTAAAACTTGCCAAAATTAAATCTAAACACAATTTTAAAAATTAAGTTTACCAGTATTTACTTATTCTATTAAATTACACAGTAATCAATATGTATACTCAATATACTTTTTTTCCCTTAGGTAATTGGGGTCAAGTGATTTGCCTAGGATCACACAAGTAGGAAGTGCTAAGTTTCTGAAAGTATACTTGAACTCAGGTCCTCCTGACTTCAGGGCTGATGCTCTATCCACTGTGCCACTTAGCTGCCCCCTCAATATACTCTTTTAATGCATCAAGTAATCTCATTGGTAATACTTTTTTGACATTTATAAAAAAAATAAGAAAGGAAAGGAAAGGAAAAAAATAGCAAAATCTAATTTTTCAAGGTTTTTTTTTTATTTTTGTTTTTAAAATGGACCTGATATAATTATGAAAATAAGGCTGATACACCTAGAAAGAAAAATATTTTCAAGATATTTCAGTTTTTACTACTAATTCAAAATTCCATATAACACACACACACACACACACACACACACACAAATCCATCTCAATGTAGATTTTAACTTGAAGTTTTATAAAAACCTAAATTCTCCATTGGAAGTTAAATGCCATCCAATAATAAGATCAAATCAAAATTTTTTTTCCTTCACAGAGTAAAGACTTATGATCTGGGAAGCTAAATAAGCTTTTACATAAACACTGAATGGAAAAACAAGCAAAAAAAACATTGAATGGAGATGGAGACAAACTCAATAGTCTATTTCTGCAAAATGGTTATTGTTTGCATGGAAAATCAGTGAAAATTTGACTTTAAAAGAAATACTTCTCAATAAAAAGTATTCAAACTACTCAACACCTTAGGCTATTAGTACTGGAAATTTTAGAAGTTCAAAAAACTTTTCAGCATCATTTTTAGAGCAAAGGAGAAGGGAGAAAAGGAGAAAATGTTAAAGTATTCAACAAGTACTCAGGCTTGTATTCCTCTAAACAGTTGTCTACAAAATGTGGATATATTAATTTAGAGGTACAAAGTTTCAGGATGGGAGGATGTATAAATCAAGAAGATCTTGAATAACAAGTTTAATAAAGCAACAAAATTTTCCACATTGTCCCCTAAACAAGAAAATGATCCCAGTCTATATTCAGAAGAATAGGGTTTTTCCCCTTAAAAATGAAATCTATTTTATAATTGTATGTGTGTGTGTGTGTTTCCAATTCTATTGAAAACACACATCTCCAATATTTGGAGTGTAAGATAGCTCAGAAGATTTGGAACAGTAGGAACAAACAGTCCCAAGTACCTCTTTCTCTAAAGGCTCACCAAAACACAGTATATTGTACTGTAGAAAGAAGAGCCAGAAAGTAGGTTCAGAGAGGGTAATGTCATATAGCATTTAAGGTCCCTTGATTTTGAGGGGGCTTCTGTTCTAACAATAAGTCAGTAGTCCTAAATCTTCTGACTTTGGAGTCTGCCTCAGGAAATTCCCTAGCCCAATCTGTCTGATTCTGAATAGACCACTCTTCAGTCAGACAGCTTCTGGCCTCATGATAAGTCACACAGATCAAACTCCTGAGACAATAGTGAATATACCACTCCTCAGTTCATTGCTGACTACCAGAAAGATAATTCATTGGTCAGTGATAACCAAATTCTGGAGACCACTCCTCTAGACCATAGAATTAACATGTAAATTATAGAAAGCTGGATAAAGGGGTCTCCTCTCTCTTAGGGCTTGGCTAATCTCTTCTGAAATTCAACCACTTTCATGGTGTTACAATTACAATAAACTTTGTCCCTTGACTTGGATATGGGTTCAAGTCTGCAAATTCTTTTGAGATACTTCACAACATCCATCTGTGACTACAAACTTTTGGGGTCCCCTTCCCAACCTGGTGGCCTGTAGGGGGAGAATCTGGCTTCCCCTGGCTTGATTCCCCCCTTGTCAAGGCAAGCCCCACATTTTTTTCCCTCCCACAATCCTATAGCAGGACACTCAAAGCCACTGGAAGAAGGCTTGTGTGAATCGTCATGAGCTCCATGCTCAACAAGGTTTCCTTGATTGGGGCAAGACTTGGAAGACCCAGTCTGGGAAATTCTTGCAATTTTGGCAAAGTTAACTTTGCCACCCTTTCACCTTCTCTTGGAAACCAGATAATATAGAAGTGCTATAGGATAGCGTTTGGCAAAAAAAAAAATGTGTGCCTTTTAGCAAAGATGGAGCAGTCCTCTTTCATGTCATTTTGTCGGTGTTTGCATCTTTGTGCAAAATGTCTGTGCCATGTTTATTCTGTGAGCTAGATTTTGTTACCTGGAAAGATTTAAAATGCAACTAACAAGGAAAAAAATTAAAAACCCTCTATGCTGTAGTTAGAATGTAGGGAAAATTTCTTTTAAAAGCCTAACTTTTTTGTTTTCCTATGGGCTTCAACTCTGGCCAAGCTGGGGGCTACACAATAAAGTTAGCCAAATAAAATAAAAAATAACATATTAGCAGATTCTCAAAAATTTGAAAGCAATGATTGAGAGGTTTGGCAATTAATCATTTTAAAATTGTAAGGAAAATTCCTGAAATGTGAATAATTCTAGGAATTTACCCCATTCTAAAAGAAAAGGAAAAAACAAACTAGGTAAATAGTAACTTTTTTGCTGATCTTCCTTGATTCCTATCTTATCCAGAGTCCCCCTTTTGTTCCTTTGGGAAAGTACTCCAGAAGGTATTAAGGGACCTTCTCAACTCCATTCCTTGGAGTGTATTTCAGTTGTGGGGATTGCTAACAAGATCAATATAGCCCAAGTTCCTCTGTTTTCTAACCCCGTTCATCTTAGATCTGATTAAAACTCAAATTCTGCCTCACCTGTAGAAATAAAGGAAGCAGCAGGTGGGGACCCACACAACCTTGCCCAAACACCTCCCCAACCTAGTTTTGGGGGAATGGGGTAAGGCTCAATGGTCAGCATTCCCTGAGCCCTGGTACCTGAAACTACCATCAAAGGGATATCCTTGGCACCAGTTACCCCAGCTTTTAGCAGGTTCTGTCCAGGAATTGCCTAGGAAGAATTTGTGTACCCCTGCACCACCCAGCATGGCAGTGTAAGGTGAGAAAGCCACTCATTCTCTGCATTTGGTAAGACTACCTTTCTCTGTCTCAATTGTGGATATGTATTAGCTATATAATTTGTGGCAAATTACTTTATCTCTGCCCAGTTTTCTGATATGTAAAGAGCAATAATAGTTGTTGTGAAGACCATGATTGCAAAAGTGCTTTGCATAAAACGTGGTATATGAATGTTAACTGCTTTATTGGATATAATTGCTTCATATTTGATAACTTTATGGGTTTTTATTTTCTATATGATAATAAACGCAATTTTAAAGGAGCTCTAGTAAAGCCCACTTAAGGATATGTAAATTGTGATCTATTTGCATTGAACTTTAGGAAAACAGAAAAGCAATTTGCCACTACTTTAAAAGCTCTAGTTATGTAGAGTCACCCTTCTGAGGGTGACTGTCAGAGGGCGCTGTCAGAAACTGACACCTTTTCCTGACTCATAAAAGAGAAATGATGTGCGTAAATTGGAAAATAACCAAATTGCAATTCAGTTTGCCTAGAACATTTAATCAGAATCTAGGGAATCTCATTAATTCAAGTTAAGTCATTTTTAAAATCTGTTCTATCTCAATTTTAAGATTTGTCTTACTTTCTCCCTAAAACAAAAGGGAAAGTTTTTTAAGGGAATAGAAACTACAGCTAAGACTATTTGGCTATTATTTAGGAAAATTCTAAAATTGTTAACTAAGTTACTTGGAGTTATTGTCATCATGTTAAGCCTGTTCAGTTTACCTTCAAGTATGAGGTGTGCAACACCTTTTCCCCCCTCACTAAGTGGGGAGAGGTATCAAACAGCACAGCCCATGAAAGCACTAAGAATAGTTGGAGTGGACAATAGCAAGCACAGCCCCTTCCCTGATGTCTCTGTCAACTTCCCTTAATTTGTAAGCTTGCCAGTTTTCTTGAAACCATCAGAATAAGCAAGGTCATCAACCCTGAGAACTTAACCAGTTTAGGATTCAAAGTTTCTAAACAAGGAATGTGTTTATTAAGACTTTATAAGCCTGTATAATGATTGATCCTTTGCACCAGAAGAAGTTTAAACATATAAAACATGTTAAACAAAATCTCTTGTGTATGTAAGTCCTGGTAAACTTTTAAAATAATGTATCTAGCCCTAAGTTTCAATTGGTAGAATTTGCTGTTAGAGATAAAATCTCTTGGGAATGTAACTGATATTCTTTTGAGTTCTGAATTTGATTGCCTGATCATTAAGTCCCACCACTTCAAGAGAAATTCCATAAATTACTCAAAGAATGCCTTCCTGAAATGTCTAGGTGGACAATTTATCTGGGCACAAGCTGGGTGGACACAACCTTAGCCTTTGCTTAAGGTTGGATCCTTCTGACTCAGTTTCCCAGTTCTGTTTTTGCCTGTAAAATGTATAGATGGATAACATTGTTGCTGCTTTTGAAGAATTTATAGTCAGTTTTGGGGATGTAAAGAGGCTAGAAGAAAAAAAATTACAGACACTTGACTACAATATAAGTAATTGTTCTTAAAAAAGTACAAATTGTTATGGATTTTGAAATTTCTACATGAGTAGAATAAACAAAGAAAGGAAATTCAGAAAAGATTTCTTGAATAAAGGGAGGTGGGAGCTGAAGTTGGCTTTTAAGATAGGATTTTATCAGGCAGAGATCAGCTATGAGGGCGAAAATAAACAGCAGACCAAAAGAACAGGACACATTTGAAGAATGGCAAGTAGTGAAATTTGGGTAAAGTATAGGATATATAAGTGAATAAGTACCATGAAAATAGTTCAAAAAGGCAGAATAGGGTTAGAATATATGAAGTTTACATTATGGGCCCTCTTAAGAAGTCAGACTTCTTTGGTTGTTTTGTTTTCAAAAATGACAACTTCTGCTGATGGTGTAAAAAGAATATTTTCTACTCTGGATTAATTCTAAATTAACAAAATCTTCAAGAATTGAAAATAAAAGAAAGTTTATTTTTCTTTTCCAGTTTGCATAATAAATGAAGAATAAATCATATTATACACTATTGAAAGTCATCCAGGAAGCTCTAAGTTAAATTCCTCTCTCTAATACAATTGGTTGTACTGACTACATGATCTTAGACAAGTCACTTAGAACAAAATACACTTTTAGTGTTTTAGATAATTTTAACTGCCCAAGATTATGAGCTGCAAAGAATGTACCAATCTATACTGTTAGAAGGAATTTCCTTATGTAAAAGTTCTCTATAGCAAAAAAAAATCACATTTAATTTCTACACATTTCCAATATTTTAAATTTTCATGATGTTTAAAAATTCCATACCATTCACAAATATAATTTTTTTTTTTTTGCTTTTTGCTGAGGCAATTGGGGTTAAGTGACTTGCCCAGGGTCACACAGCTAGGAAGTGTCTGAGACCAGATTTGAACTCAGGTCCTCCTAACTTCAGGGCTGGTGCTCTAACCACTGCGCCACCTAGCTGCTCCCATTCACAAATATAATTGAAACTTTTTTGTAATAATAATAACCCAACACTAGTAGCTTGCATTTACATAGTACTTTAATGTTTGCTAAGTTTTACAGAGCTTAACTAATTCACTCCTCACAACAGCCCTGAAAAGTAAGTGCTGTTATTATCCTCCCTTTACAGTTGAGGATGTTGAGGTAAGTGACTTACCCAGATGTCACTTATCTACTGTCTGAAGCAGGATTTGAATTCAGGTCTTCCTCACTGTGACCACTGAGATCTATCCTCTGTTTAACCTGGCTACCAGAAAATTATTTGTAACTTTTTGATTATGTAACTTTAAATTTAAATTTACTTATTCCAAGTTTCAGGGAAATAATTGTTTTAGGACAATGATGTGTTAAAAGAAATCCTTGAGTATTAATGATTAGTCTCTTGATTTAGAGAGAATAATGTCAATAATTTCATATAAATCTATTTCCATTAACTTTAGCAAATAAAAAAATAATTCTTTGGATCTTTGATGTAGCTATGTAATTAATCTGATAAAAATACAACTTTGAAAATTATATAATAAATATAATTTATCATAAATTGTGATGATTAATTTGTTAATTATTATTATAAATTGCTTAATAAATTATTTCATGTTCCTGATGGCATAATCTCTTATCCCAAAATAAATATTTGCTTATTTATCTTGAAATATCAATTCTATAATGACCTGAGTTGCAAAAAAAAATTATTTAGAGAGATATCAAACAGACTAGACTGAAAAAAGATTAAGTTCATTTAGTATGGATTTAGGTTATCAAAACTGAAATCAATTTAAAATAAATTTACTCTAAATGTTAACAAAGTTAGGATAGATAAATCATAATAGAAAGATAACTTACATATGATTTAGTAATAAAAAACAAAGATGGAAATTCAATTGTTCCTATATAATTCAGGTATATATACCAGATAATACATAAATTTATCCCACAAGCCAAGACAACTGATAAGCAGGTTTATGACAATCAGTTTTTCATTAGAATCTACCTAAAATTCATTGAAGATCCATAACACAAAGTTTGAATCAAAGAATATAGTAATTATGAAGTGTAAGGAAGATGAATAAAATCTATTTATCATTAGGAAAAATGCATTTTTAACTCTTGCATTAGTTTGCTGCATGAAAAAAAAATCACTGTCCTTACAACTATGATTTATTGATGACAATGAGAACTAGATAGTGAGCATGGGTTAACTAACATATGGTGCCTTATATATGGAAGATATTCCATAAATATTTTTGGCTGATTGGCTTAGTAGAAACCCATTAACCTTGAATAAAGTATATTTTTAGGTGAGACTATTGCAACCCCTAAAAATAGAAGACAAGCATGTTGATATATAATTTGTAATTTTTTACAAAGTATGAAGTTGAATATCAATATCAAATTGGTTATATAATTCATTTAAAAATAAGTCATAAATCATAATTAATCTAAATGTGCAAAAATGCTGTTTTTTCCCCACACGTAATATAGATTAAATCTTTCATTTAAATACAAGTTAATTTCGTTTTCTCTTCTTATACCTCCTGTATTTTTGGTTACATTCCCTTACTTTTCCTGTATCATCTTCTGTGCTACTATCACTAGTTTCTGGCTGCCATTTTCTTTTATTCATTAGATGAAGATTCCAGTCAGTTGGTTGGTGAACAAACTCAAAAGAACTTGATCTAGCATCCAAATCTGAAAGAGGATTTAGCATAGATAATAAAGAAAAGCTTGAAGCTAGTGGTGGCGTCATCTGGCATTTTGAAGGTTGTGCCATCAGATTGTACATAGGATGTTGCTATGATTAAAAAAAAGATTTTTGGATAAGAACAAGACAATAAATATAACAATCTCTGTATATACTAGATACATAAGTGCTTATTAAATCAAGGTATTTATTGGTAAAGGAGGTATAGTAGTTATGCATAAGAGGGAAGTTTCTGAAATAGAAATTAAAGAGAATCAAAATACATGACATAACATTATAATGTGGATAGATTAGAGAGAAAAACTGCCTTAGTTATTAATCATAAATTATACTTATCAATCAACTTATAAGAATTAGACCTTCAGAGTTGAGAAAAAGCAAAAGGGATGAAAAACATCTGTTGGTCAGGCTATGATTTACAGCTGAACATATTCCCTCAATATATTTATCTTGGTTACCTACTATAGGACAATAAGAGAAGAATATCAAACTGAATAGGATTTGAATAAATGAAAGCTACTTATCGCTGCAAATATCCATTTATTTAATGCCAATATTATCTTTTTTAATGCGATGGACTGCAAACCATAAAATGCCACAATTTTGAATTTAAATTTTCTAATGGAAACAAAGACATCTATATTTATATTAAATAAGCTGGAAATTGTTATCAAATATCACTCATACTTAAGTAGTACAAGCAGAATGATTTAGGACAGTAGTGTCAAACTCAGATAGAAAGGAGGGTCAATCCATGTATATATTCCTTTCAAACTACATGCTGACTTAATTTTAAAATGTTGTGTCATCTATGTTTTATTGTATTTATTTATTTATTTATTTCATTAATTTTTTTACATTTCCATTTAAATCTGGTACAGCAACACTTGGGAGGCCCACGGGCTATGTTTCACATCTCTGAGGTAATGGATAGAGAGCAAGCTTCAAAATCAATATCTTGGTGTAAATTCTGTCTCTGAAACATACTACCTATGTGACCCTGGAAAACTGACTTAATTATCAGTCCTCTAGGTAAATTTTTAACATTGTAAGTTGCAGAGAAGGTGCAAATTTTACTGGTAGAAAGGAGTTCCTTATGCTAATGAAATAATTGTTATCCCTATATTAAATATACTTGAAAATAGTGTATATCAAAAAAGAGGAAAGATATATCTAACCAGAAAATGAAATATGAGCAGGCCAGTTAATAAATAGACAAGATATTAAATGGTTGAGCAGAAGTCCCCTAGCAGGAGGAACAAATTTGTTAATGACAATTTATGAGAAAACAAACAAGAACCATTTGATAAGAATTGATTTGTATCTACAGGAGGAATACTCACACTAAGGAAATCTCAAATACAAAAACAATCAATAAATTTAAAAGGTTAAATTTACAAGTTACTCTTAAGCAATACATTCTTTGTTTCCCAGGGACAGTTCAATGTGTACAGGAAGTGGGGAAGGATGTATTTAGAAAAAAAAAAAGTCATAAAATAAAAAGACATCAGTAAAAATAACAAGATTTTAAATGAGATAGAAAATCTTTGAAGCTCAACTATAACTTCTGTCTTGCTTCATTTGCAGTAAGAATGTCAGAATGGATATGAGATAATTCTTACAGTAGTATGCTTACTCACTGATTTATTTACTACATATTCAGACCAAAAACAGCTAAATTAAAGTCTACATATTAGCTACAAACTGGTATCAATCTTATCGTTATCTTTCCCCTTCTCTAATACTCTGCCCCATAATTATATCAAAAAATTTACAACAAATAGCTTGCAAAGCTTTTCATAATTAGATTAATCATAGAAAGCAATTTACAATAGGTCAAATATGAAAAAAAATTCAGCTAATAATGGTCTTTATGTTTTTAAAATTGCATATACTCTACTGACTTCTCCCTCTTTCTAATTTTGGTTATTGGAATTCCTTCATACCATTTACTTCTTGAAACAACAGATATATGGGGATTCAGTGTAAAGATAATATAGTAGTATATCAACACACTATAAGAAACAAAATGAAAATTATACATCAGCTTTCTAAAATAATTTGTCTTTAATAACCCTACACAGATTTACTCTACACAGTTTTTCTCTTCTTTTTTTAACTTGGTATTACAAACTATGCCAAATAAATGAAAACTAATAGAAAAAGCATCAAGAAGACATGACTCTTCTTCAAGTTCTGATTCTAACACAAATTAGCTACATGATCATGACCAAACAAGTGCTCTAGGTTCCAGCTTCTGTGAACTCTGGCTCACAACCCTGTAAGAGGTCTCATAACTGCAAATTGGGGGGGGGGTGTAACATGATTATTTATAATCAGTAAATGTTTGATTTGTATACCTCTATACCCAGAGTCATGTAAAAATTTCTCATGCAAAAGAGGTCATGAGTAGGAAAAGTGCAAGAAGCCCTGCTCTAGATATTAACTCTCTAAAATTCTAATTTATGGTGGAATTGCTGATATGCATCAGGTGAAAGAAATTTCCACACTGGGATTTTCCCATGCTGAAGAAACCACAAGAAAAAACTGGCACTTCTCCCTAAACCAACAACAATAACTATATATATACATAGGTGTGTGTGTCTCTCTGTGTGTGTGTATATATATATACATATACACATATATGTGTGTGTATTTATACACATATATATTAAACTTACCATATTCTGAGAGCCAAATTCCTGAGTAAAGTTACCATCATTTGCTGTAAAAGTTTGTATGGGAAATGCTCTTGACAAATAATCTTCATTTCTATTAAAAGAAATATGAAATCTAGAAATTTATACTTTTTAAAAATATAAATACACATGCACACCCTTATCCCTTCTAGGAAGCAGTATATAACAGAAACCATTAGCACAATAACAACCTTGACCACTGTAGGATCCCAATAGAGACTTCCCAGGATCTTGAGTCCAAGAGCTTTTGGAATTGTAATGCTTCTAGTCCACTGACCACAGTCACCTTCTTTGGAAGTCTCTAATGTCTCTAATGCATTTTTTTTTTTTTTGCTAAAGCAACTGGGGTTAAGTGACTTGCCCAGGGTCACACAACTAAGAAGTGTTAAATGTCTGAGACCAGATTTGAACTCAGGTCCTCCTGACTTCAGGGCTGGTGCTATATCTACTGTGCTAAAAATATTTAATGCATTTTGCAACTTCCTGCAGATGCTAAAACCATATATATTGAAAACCCAGGAAAGAGAGTTCTTGCTACTGAAGTCCATGGCATTGCCAAATGGTTCAATATGAGAAAATGAAAGAATTTTGTCAGGAAACAGTATATTAAAGAAAAGATACTATCCTCTGTTTTGCTATTGCACCCTAAAGAAACTCCCATTTAACTGCAGCTGACATCTTCTGTGTTATCTCCTACATTAGAATATTAATTCCTTGAGAGCATGGAGAGCATGTTTTATTTTTTAAAATACATTTCCAAGGCAAAAATCCATGTTTTAATCCAGGTTCAGATTTTTATTAGCTATATATCCCTGGAAAAGCCATTTAACTTCTATTTGATTTCCCTCAAATGCAAAATGGAAATAACAATAACATGTACTTATCCAGGTTGTGAGAATTAAATAATATTTGTAAAAGTCTGAGTGTGGTGTCTGGAATATAATAGGTGCTAAATAAATGCTTATTTCCTTCCTTTCTTTTTTTGCTGTAAGACGAGTTTGTCTGTGTTCCTAAATTTGATAGCTTTCTTTCAGTTATTTTACTCCTACTTTCTTTCACTTCTGAATTTTCTAAAAAGTTCTACAATTTCTACCTCAATTATTATCATGACAATTGTAGCAGATATTCTAATGTGTGGAGAAGGGAAGGGGACAGAAGAAGCAGGGTCTGCATCAGCCATTTGTATGGATGGACTGGGCATTATTGAAACAAAAGTGATGGCTGCCTATTTAAAGCATGATGATATTTTTTTTTTAGATTTTCCCTTGGTAATTATTATTAGATTTCGCCAGCATAAAAATGTTAAGTAAAGAACACTATGTGATTTTTCTCTGGTCTTAGAGATTAAGTAGATATATCTCTGCTTCAGATCAGAAAACTAAAAACAGAGCATCCTCTAAGTCCAGTCTACTAATCTTTAACCCAACAATATAGTTATAAAAAAGAATATAATGTACTGGATGTACTACCATTGAAGTTGAAAATGATAAAATTTATATTTCTTTTAAAACATTCTATTTTCACTTCTTTTATTAAACACTTTGGTAACAAAGTAAGGTATTCCTGAACACTTTGAATCGATAGCAAAGTTTTACACTTTTATAATGCACATGTGCACATACACAGATGTGTGGATATGCACATACATCTGTATATGCAACTAAATGAATATATACACATTATTAGCTCTTAATTTCATTGTAATATGTGAACTTCTATCAATTTTTTTCTACGATTTATTTCATTACCTGTATATTTGTGAATTTATGTTAACATAGTTCTCAGCAACTTGGTTATTCAACTCAGCTGAATGGGAACTACCTACAAAAGAGCAGAAGATTACGTGAATAATAATTTCCTAAATAGTTTTCTTTTTGATTTATCACTAGATCAAATAAAGTGGCAGAATTGTAATGATTAAAAACAGATACATATAATATATTTTTGTGACCTCAGATACAGGAATAATACATAGTTTTTCCATCAAACACACACATGCACATGATTCTTACTGAATTATAAGTGCTATATATTCAATTTTACTGCATTTTATTAAAAATTGCATAAGGACAGGGTTATAGAAAATGATGTCATTTATATCTTTAAAACTATCAGTACCACTTTTTCTTTTATGTAAAAGGTTTTAACTATCAAACCTGTAATGGTACAAAAAATACAACCCTATATTACAGAATGAAAGACAGAGATGGGGTATAACATGTATGTTGGACAAATCTTTAGGTATCAGTCAGCTATATGCCAGAAAGAAAACATCTGCTGACCTCTTTTAAAAACATAACAGACTACTCCCAAAAAGAGAACCTATCTATTTAATTTTCCACTTGCCATAAATAAATTGAGACAAAAAGTCTTCTCCTAAAAAGGCAATGCTTCTAGTATGAAAGAGGGAAATTAGACAATAGAAAACTAGCTGACATTCTTTGACATAAATAAGGGGGCATTACAAACATTTATTCCAGAGATACAGCTAGCTCCAGAAAACTGCTGAACACATAGCACTATTATTGCGAGGTTCTCTGAATCCTAAAAGGTATGATGTTACCATGCAACAGAGTACCAGTATTCACAGTATTTTTTATAATTCACAATGACAAGGGAGGAAATACCTTACAATTCTAGTATCAAAAAGCTCTTAATCCTTTGGACCTGGCTCATTCAGAAGCCTCAGTTAAATGAAATGACAGTATATCATATTAAAACAAAATGGTAAAGCTTAGAGTGTTTCAAATGATCATCTTATCCAAATGTTTCATGTAATAAATGAAGAAACCAGGGTACAAAGCAACTTAGTGATTTATTCATATAATAAGCTTATGTCATAGCCAGAACTATAGCTCAAACCATTGTTCTCTAGGTCTTGTCTCTGTAAATTTGATAGAATATTCAGGATTACCTGTTTTACTTATGTATTACTAATAACATAAAACAGAAACACCACATTTTAAGTTGTTATAATGTGAATTTAAGAAGTGTAGGACTTACCAAATCTATACTGCACATTAATTGGTCTACCATATAAACGAATTCCATTTAGCAAAGCTATAGCATAGGAGACTGATTCTTGATGTTTAAAACAGACAAATCCAAAAGGTTTGGGTTTTCCTTCTTTGTCCTTACATATAGTCACTCTGGTTAATGGTCCGGCCTGCAAGGAACTTAAAAGTTATTTTGTCATAAATCTCAAAAATTATTCTTTACTCTTATGCCAGTTTGGTTATTACAAATCATGACCTCAAAGATTATAAGATATATATATATAAATGTATATATATATATATGTGTGTGTGTGTAAATTCATTTATCTAAATACTATATTTTGGTAATATAGTATATTAATGCAGTATACTAAAGTAGTGTACTAATATAAACCTTTGCTAAAGAAACAAGAAATCACCGACAGAATTTTGCATAATATTATATTATAATAAAATATACATAATATAGTATATACATACATTATTGTATATTATGTTGTAATAAACAATAATGTAATTATAATATGTAAAATTAAAAAATTTACAGAATTTAATATCATATTCCACCAGTATTTTACTCAAGCATCTCATAATATGTACTCTTATTTACTAATAAAAAGGCATCTCATATTTGAAACCATTTAGAAAATTTCTTTAAAAAGTCTTTTTATTCAATTTGTATAGGTATTAACACAATCTGTTAAATAATTTAATGAGTACTTCAAAACATTAACAATAATGAATAGTTCAATTCAAAATAGTTTAAATATCTCTCATATTTTGAATGACAAACTTTTAAAATAAAATTCTTACATTGCCCAGATGGAAATCTAAAATACATGGTCAATGGTTGTAACTTTAAAACCAGATAAGTTCCTAAACATAATACTTAATGCCTTTAGATCAGAGGTATCAAACTCATTGCAAAGTAATGTCTGAACTAGATTAAAATATAATGAGGAAATATTTAGCAAAATAAATAAAAATACAATACAATAGAATATCAATTTTGGCCTTAGATGATACAGCACTCTTACCAAAATTAGAAAATAAGTAAATAGAACAAGTGATATTTTAATGTTCCTTTTCTGTTCCTTTATATACTATCAAAATTCAATGGGGAAAAAAAAAGTTTCATATTCTGGAGAATCAGATTTACATAAAAGGAATTTTGAATTTGGAAATGTAAAAAAATTTAAGAAACCATTTAATAATGGAATGTCTCAGTTGGAAGAAATCAGGTAGTAAGTACTATCTTTACATCAACAAGAGTCTCCTCTAATATATATGAAACATGTTCAGGCAGTTTCTGCTTGAAAGCTTATTGTAAAGGGGATGCCAATATTTTCCAAAGCATTCAATTTTCTCTTCTGCATAGCTCTAATTGTTCATAAGTTTTTCTTTACCTCAAGCCTACTATCATCCCTACATCCATTTATCAACTTGTAACTGACAGATTTCTCCTTATTCTGTCATCTGTGGAAAAGTAGAATTTGTCTATTTCTTTTTCCACATGAGAGTTTTGTAAATTCTTCAACAAAATCATTAAATCACCTTTTCGTTTTTGTGGGCTTCATAAAAGCAACCCCTTCAACTGATTTTCACAAATCTCAATCTGAGGACTTTCACCCTTGTTTTGTCAAACAAGTTTTCAGGATTCTATAAAACTGTTATCTACATCATACCAATAATATGGTTTATCAATCAATAAACATTTATTACTATTGGCCTACTTAGTGCCAGACACTGTGCTAAGCACTAGGCATACAAAAAGATACAAAAGGTAAGCCTTGTCCTAACAGAGTTTATAATCTAATAAAGGAAACAAAATGCAAACAAATATAAAAAAAAGTTATATACAGTGTAAATAGGAAGACATTGAAAAGGGGAAGACACTAAAATTAAGAGGAGTCAGGGAAGGTTTTCTATAAATGGTGGGATTTTAGTAAGCCAGAGAGATCAGTAGTTGGAACAGGAAAAAAATGGAAAGATGAGGTTAGTCCAGCCTGTTCTATTTTTTTTCTATGAAGTCAAGTCAGCTCTTTTTGATCAGTTTCTTTTTCTAGACACTCATTAATTAATTTTTAAATAATTAATTCTTGGAAAAATCCTAGCCTAAAAGTCAAGCTCACTGGCTACACATTTTCATACTCTAGTCTCTCTTCTTTTTAAAATTGGTATGGTATTTTTAAAATCTTTATTCTTTCTTCTTTTCTTCCCATTTTTTTCTAAAATCACTGATAATAGTGCAACAATCACACATTCTAGTTCTTTTAGTGTATTAAAACATAGTTCTTCTGGGACTAATCTCAAATGCACTTAGATGCTTTCATACTATCTTCCTACCTACCTTGAGAATCAACTCTCAAATACCTATTTTTGTTGCATTCAAAGGCAATCTTTATCTAAGGAAACAAGTAATAAAATCTAGGCTGATCAACTTTCTATTTATAATTATCCATTCTATCCAGTCTACCCTCCTGTCCCATTTCATCCAACATAGTGAAAACAATCAAATTCCTTAGGTTTCCTCATCAACCTGAGCTTATTATCAGCTTTAATTCCTCTCACAGTTCCCAAATGATACTGTCCCACTACATTATTTATTTCCAACAACTTCCTTTGTTTACATCTTTTATATAGGCCTTTTCTAAAAAAAAAAATAATAATTTCCCTATTGCTTCCTTATATAGTCACAATGGTCTCTTTAGACAATTCCCTCTTTTCCTCTTCATCAAAATTACTTCTGTTATGCCTTGGAAATTTCATTCCTGAAACATCTCAAATCTCCTGATCTTCCTCAAGTAGAATTTTAGTCAACAATGTTTGAGTTTTTATCCTTTTCCTGAATCCTTTAAATCTTCTTTACCAAACCCTACAGAACAAATCAAAAGTTTTCCTTTATTCTGCCACAAAACCTAAGAGGGAATGGTATTTTTCTCTTCTGTAAAGTTGCTAGTTCTACCCTAGTGATAATTTTTCATTGTTGGTGAGAATTAGATGCAGAATAGAAATTCCTTTTGCTGCTTCCTACACCTTTAGAAAATATTAAATAATATAACACTAAAATTTATCCTAAAAGGTAAAGCATTCCCTTATATTATATTTAGATGAACATATACAAAGTACATTTTATTAACAAAAACCACTAATACTATATTTGTATTGGTGTATGTTAAACATAAAAGTTTTTGTACCTTGATACTATCTGTAGGTAGACAGAATAATCTTTTTGGTATTTATTTAAAGTCCGCTACTGGTAGGCTTCTGTTCTGTGAGTCTTACAAAGGAAAATTTAAATCTTTTTAAAGCTAAAATTCAAGTAAAATAAAATCCAAGTTGAAGGCAAAGTAACTAATATTTTAAGCTATATCCGGTTGATATGACTGCTTTTACAAAGTTTCTAAGTCATATGAACATGGTTTATTCATCTAGTGAAATGAGATTATTATGGAAAGCATAAAATCATGAAAGAAAGTTTTTACTTCTCAGTATTCATAATTAAAAATTTATTTCTAGCATTCTAAAATACTAATGAATAAGCTAATCAAACTAAAAATATAATGAATCAGAATAACAAAATTATAATGCTGGACCTTAGAAATGATCTAGAAGCTTCTTCACTTTGCCCATGAGGAAACTGAGATTCAGAAAAGTTAAGTGACCTCTCCAAGATCTAGTGGTATAATTTAAGTAAGCACTCAATTTTCTGATTCCCAGTTTGATTTATAGCACTATTAAAATACTATGTATTGTAATCACTATTCTTCATGATGTCTCGCATTGAATCTTTACTATTTTAAGCTGATTTAATTTCCAGAGAACGGTGAGCTGGAATTTGGAGAAATAGTGTAGGAATTCTCAGCTAAGAACTCTCCAAGAGGGGCAGGGGGATGGTGCAAAGGCTTTAGAGTCAGGAAGACCTGAGTTCAAATCCAGCCTCGGATACTTAATGCTTCATAGTTGTGTGACTCTGGGCAAGTCACTTAACCCAAATTGCTTCACCAAATTAATAAATTAAACTTTAAAAAAGAATTGTCCAAGAGTCAAAAACAGTATCATCCCATGTGTGAGAGCTTCCATCATACAAAAATAGATGAGTAGTATCACCTTAACAAAAACCCACAACCAGAACAGCCTACCCTGAACCCACACCTGTCTGTACAGTTGTTTTTCTCTGAGTAGTTATAATCCTTGCTTCTTACTGCCACTTTCCCCTTCTATGAGGTTCACTCCTATCTTTCTATACCTGACTACTCATAACTCAGAAGTCCTGAGGTTTTTTGGTCATGTTTTTCAAATTCAATACCTAGATCATATGTGGTATTACTCTCTAACTCAAACTCTGATTTTCCACTTGGTGACCTCAATATTCATGTTGTCAAATCTTGAAAATTGTCATTAACCAGTTTAACAACCTCTTCAATTCATGACTTAGGTCAGACATGTCAATTTTTCTACCCACAAAACTCTTATTTTGAGTGCAGCCTAAACCAGATTAAAATGTAACTGGGAAATGTTTAACAAATAAATAAAAAATACAATACAATGTAGATGACGTTAACTTGCATTGTTCTAAGCCAATCTGTGGCCCACAGGGATCCTTTCTTTTTGAATGCTATGCTAGTGACATTCATCTTCAATTGATCTTGGCTATGACCATGGCCTTGATTAACTGTTCAACTTCCTTGACCCAGAACTTCAAGATTTCTCATAACAATCCCTTGTCTTCCCACTTTTTCCTTTGCTTCATTTTGTCAAAGCATTCTTCCTTCTTTTTTGAGCTCCTCCAGTCAAGCCACCGTTCCTGGGTCTTTTAGTTACTCTTGCTCTGGCCTTACTTTGATCCCTTTGAAATCAAGATAGTTAATTAATTTAATCTATACTTTACTCTAAACTTGCATTCCTTGTCTTATTGCTACTTATGCCTTGTTAACCTAAATCCTGAATTTTTCCTATTGTTATTCCTTCTACATTGAATACTGCTGAATGACATTAGAGGAAAAGACATAATCCTATCAGGTAGGTCCACTACAAATTTATCATAGACTTCTGGTTAGAAGGGGCCTTGGAAGTCACTGAACTCAATTGTTTACATATGTGTGTGTGTGTGTTTATATATATAAAGTGTCAACATGCTCTGAAAGACCTCTGAAAGGTTTTAGAGCTGGAAGACATCATGGAGTTCATCCAGTTCCACTATTTTAATAATTTTAAAAAACTGAATTTCAAATTATTTGAAATAAACTACCTTCTTGTTACATTATTGTTATAACCTATTTTGTAACTTATGTCTTTAGGTACATTTATATTGGCACTCTTAATTTTCACTGTATATTGCTATTCTTCATTTGCCCTCAAAGAGACATTAAACTAAAAATGTTTTCCGTTATTCAAACCCCCTGAGAGTCTTTAAAAAATACTGCTATATAAGTATGAAGATGAATTTATATTTCAATCAAAGCTCGGCTGAACTGGCTCATTTCATCAAGATCTCCTGTTTTCCTATACTTAAAAAAAGATAATGATGCAGATGAAATATTATTTCCTTCTTTTGGAAGTAAGAAAAGTCATTGATTTGAAGCCAAAAGACCTGGGTTGATACTCTAGGGGAAAGGAGGAGTTTCCTCATCTTTAAAATAATGTAATTGGTTTACCTTTGAATCTATGATCCAATAATTATATGAGTGTTTTGAGGGCCAAAAAAAAAAAAAGCTTGACTTAATTTATCTTGGAGAAAAATATGATATAGATTTATATGAGATTTAGAACTGAATGGTAACTCAGAAGTCATTAACTTCAATATCCTAATATTATAAAGGATTAAATCGAGTTCCCAAAAAGTCAGTTAAACTGACCTAAGTCACTCAGGAAGTAAAAGGCAGAAGTAACAAAAGAACTCATATCCCACAGTTCAAGCATGATACAATTGAAAGAGCATTGTAGGAGCTTTTTTCAAATCCTGTTTCTGAAGCTTACTACCTATGTGACCTTAAGAAAAATCTTATTACTATTCTGGACCTCAGTTTCCTCCTTTGTAAAACGAGGATGTTTTATTAAATGATCTTTAAAATCTTTTCCAGTTCTAAAGTTATGATGCAATGAACTCATTCTAAATCTAGGCACTGTGCAGTGAAAAAATAAACAAAATTTGTTTCAAGTCAGAGAACCTGAGTTCAAATTCCAGCCACTATCATTGCAATTGGAAAAAAGTAAGTCATAACGTCTTGTTATAACCTTCTTTTTCCCATCTGTAAAATGAAAAAGTTAGACTAAATAAAATGAAGTTAAAATCCATACCACTTTGTGTGTGTGTGTGTGTGTGCGCACTTTTTGACTATTTTCCCTATTAAAATGTTCCAGGAGGGAACAAAATTGTTTTGTCTTGTTGACTTTCTCTGCTTCTTTGTATTTCGTATTTCCTGGCAGATAATGTGCTTAATAAATGCCTGTTAACTGACTTGTCTCAGATATTTAAATATAATGGTGAACCAGTCAGCATCTTTCAGTCAGTTTCAGCAGCAGTAAAATTAAGGAGGCAGAAGGGAACCTTAAAGGTATCTTCCAGTTCTACATGATCCCTTTACTTTTGAAATACCAGTAAGCTCCTTTCTTTGCAGCATTCTGCCTTACCATGCAGATTCCTGAGCCCTAAGTTCCTGAGGCTAGTACACAGAAATTAGACTTTTAAAAGGGAATATGGAAAAATGGAAAGTCAGGAAAACAGAGGAGACAGTACTTAATCCTCTAGGGTAGGAGAGCCCAGCACAGCCTGGCTCTTCCGGCCCTGCCCCCACCTCCTAAGCAAACGCCTAGGGGAAAGAAGGTGTTACCTGCAGAAATAGTTCATAAAGTATCTCTTCTCGCACCCTAGTCTCTAAGTTTCCCACAAATACCGTTCGGTCTGCAGTCTTCTCCCATGTGTCTGACATTGTTCACTGACCCGCAGCTCCTTTCCCTTCGCCGCCTGCGCTTTACGCCACCACACCGGTACCCACAAAGCTTCCTCCTCTTCTAACTGGTCACCATAGAGATGGGGGCACGCCCCTCAGAGACTGGCCAGAGCTACCTCCAATAGGCTTCCCCTTTCGGGTTTAGGACTCCATCAGGCTCAGAATTAAAAGATGCTAAACTTGGATTGTGGAGATGCAAAGGTGAAAAGATGGACTTATGGTTCTGTTTCATTATTTTACATGCCCGTTGTATTTATATAAACTACCGGCTATTCATTCAGGATGGAAGCTGCAAGATTTCAGAGAATAGACTCGGAAAAAGCCAGCTATCAGGGTGGAGATTAATGTACACAGAGAATAAAGATGGGACTTCAAATGAGCACCTAAATATTAAAAAAAAAAAATCAAGTTCTGTATTAGTGGGTTGTGTTACAAGCTAGCTAATTTGGAAAATTGTGAGAATAAAATGCAAGCAACAATACTTTCTGTAATGTTAAAGAGCTATAAAAGGGCCAGCAAAGTTTGTTGACAGACTTGTCCTTGAAGAAAGAACTGAATTCTTCTACTTTTAAGAAAATTAGTTACTTACCTAATTAAAACTGAAAGCTAACTATGCAATATGATGCAGTCATTATAAATAGCAGCACATACAGTTTCCACATGAAACCTGCCCTAGTTAATATTTTTCCTAAAGTGTGAGGCTAAATTATTTGATTCCCAAATGGTGAAATACTATTTTTTTCATTTTGTAACAGCTGTAGCATCTTACTGTGCTTAGCATCCTCTGGAGATGATTATTATAGATCCTCAGGCAGGAAAGCAGGAAGGCGGGAAAAATCTGTTGTCAAAGTACTGCATATAATTTTTGTACAACTGTAATATTTAAAGATAATCCTTTTGAAAGAAACATAAAGAAATGGACAAACTTCATTTTATGAGGAGGGGGAACCTGAGCAAAGATTTAATCAATGAAGCTCCAAGTATGAAAACATCATTCAATGATATGTACCTGCAACCCTTCTCTAAATTACAGAATTACTTGGGAAACAGAGATAAATCTGGCTTATAATCACACAAGTAGTACATGTCAGATAAAAACTTAAATGTTCACTTTACTACAGACATATATGGAAGACTAACATCCTTAATCTTAAGCATTCCCCTTTCATTATTAAAAAATTTGAAATTCATACTAAATCATTTTACCATTATAATCTTCCTTATTCTTTGTGCTTTAGGTTACTGTACTATATATGTATATATGCATGTGCATATATATGTATATATATATACACATATGTGTATGTATGTACACATATATATACACATACATATATATATATATTGTGCATCGAATTGTTTTTTACTCCATGCCTTTTTTTAAAATACTACATATGAATCAAATCTGAGCTTTAAAGTAACATTCCCTCTGGGTCCTGGATATGGCTGGGGATAGGGCATAGAAAGAACTAGGATGTTCAAGAAAGAGCCTAATTCCTTTCTCCAGATAGGAGACTCTTTAAGAAATGAGCCCAGGCAAATGTGCCTGCATTTGAGTCCAGAACTAAAAGAGGCCTCTTCATAAAGAGAAAAAGGATGATACCTCAGCTCCCCAGGTCCAGAAATAATAATCTTTACACATGCGTGTTAATTTAAATTAAGTACTCACTCAGATAAGGCATTCCTTTTACATTTTTGGTAACTGCCTTTCCATAGTATTCAGCAGAGTAGCAAGGAAAGCAACAGAAAGAAATGATTGTCAAAGTACCTCACATCCCTTTGTACTTCTGCAACATCTAAATATTTATTACAAAGGATGGCTCACTGGATAAGGAAGATGGAAAGAGATATATTCCAAAATGAAATTTATATTCTTCTTAAGTTCTTCTCTACTCTCCTCAAACTTCCCACACCATCCCTACTCAATCCTTCCCCTACAAAAAACACAAACACACACATACACACATGCATATATTTGCACACACATATCAACAGAAATCTTCTCCTCAGGAAAATTGAGAAAATACACATTTAAGACAGCCTAAGATGGAAGATCAAAGGAAATAGTGCAGGTCAGCTCACTTCCACAACTATTCATAAAGACATGGGAAACGCAGCAAAGTTTCATTTTTTTTTAAAGGAAATCTTGGGGAAAAAAATCAATGTTATCTTTTCAGCACTGGCCAGCATAGAGAGAGTGACACATTTATAGGATCCAGCTGGCAGAGGACTCCAAGGAATCTGCCAATTCAGAAATTGAAATGGAGCTCATGACTATATACTAGTACAAGAAAAACTGTGAGATACAACACAGAGGCTCCTGAAGTTATGTAGAGAACAAGAGCAAGTGTCAATTGGAAATTCTTACTCATAATTCATATCTGTGTCACAAATCAAATTAGAACCCAGGTCTATACCTGTTGCTATGTATTGAGTAAAGAATAAAAACAAAATTGTTTCAGCTCACAGTTAGTTCATTTTGAAGCTTTACATGGACTAACCAGAGCTAGAAGACTTTGAGCTTGTTATTTATTGATACATAATGTCCACTAGCAGTCTGCTACAACTATAACAGGGAAAAGCACAGTTATGTTCCTCAAACCCAAATCTATGTCAACACCTTGCAAAGTTGTTGCACTTTGATTCCACTAAAAGTTTTTAGGTTATTAGCCTGAGCTTCCCTAAAATCCTCAAAGAAGCATCTTTAAGTACTCAAAGAAAGCCCCAGCAGAATCCATTGAAATATGGAAAACAGAACCTTAATATAAATCAATATTTTATACTACATAGCAAGATAAGTTCCATGATTTAAACATAAAGGATGGCATCAAAAACAAGTTAAAGGGGCAAACAAAATACATTTTAAATATATAGATATGAGAAGAATTAACAATGAGACAGGCAATAGAGATTAAAAAATATAAAATGAGTAAAATTAGCTACATAAAATTTAAAAAAAAAATTTGTACAAACAAAATCCATGCAGTTAAAATTATAAGTAACAAGCAAAATTAACAATAATTGATTAAATATCAAGCATTACTCTTAGTGTTTGTGATACAAAAAAAGAGCAAAAGGAGGTCTTGAGATGAAAGAACTCATAATGCAAAGGGGAGACAACATATAAATAACTATATGCAAACATGATATATAAGATAACTTCAGAAAGCAATAAGAAACCGTAAGAAAGGCTTCTTATAGAAGGTTGAAATTCCTGAAGAATAAAACCAGGGAAGCAAAGAGGCACAGGAGGAGGAGCATTCCACATATAGAGAACAATCAGTAAAAATGCCAGTGATGGGAGATAAAGTAAATTGTACAAGGAATAGCAAGGAGGCCATTGCCACTTTATCTTACAGTATATATAAAGAAATAAGTATAAGACCAGAAAAACAGGAAGGAACTGGGTTATCAAGGGTTTTAAAAGCCAAACAGAGGATTTTATATTTAATTAAATTATTACTTTCAGAAGACAGATATATATGTGTGTGTGTGTGTATGTGTCTATGTGTGTGTGTGTGTGTATGTATCAATATAAGGGCTGATAAAAACCTCATTTTCAAGATATATAGAGAATTGCTTCAAATTGTATTAAGAATAAGCTTTTTCTCCAATTTATAAATATTTGAAATACATAAACAAGGAAAACATTCAAACTATTGTTAATCTTAGTGGAAAATGCTACAAGCCACCGATAATCAGAGAAATAAAAATAAAACCAACCTTGAGTTATTTTTTTTAATTCATGGCCATTTTATTGCCAAAGTTGACCCTTTTAAAAAAAAGAGTTTAGAACTCTGAGGACCTATAATGAAGCATACTATTCACATGCTAAAAGAGAGGTGATAGACTTAGGATGAAGATTAGAGCATTTATTTTTTTAAGAAATGGCCAATGTGGGAAATTTTTTTACTTGATCATGTATTTCTTATAAGACTTTTTATTTGTGATTTCCAATAGTAGAAGGGATATGAGAGACAGTGGAATAAAAATTTTTTATGGTTAAAATACAACTTAAATTATTCTTAAATGAATGCTACTCATTATGAACTCCTTTTTCTACCGTCCTCTATACCTCAAACTTCTTGACATCATCTCCCATTTTCTCCTTCATTTCTCTTTTACTTCAGTCTGATGAGCAGATGACCTCAATACAGTCAACCTTTTAACAGATACTCCTGCTCTCAATGCTTGGACAGATTCCTCCCATACTCTCTCCTACCCTGTCTCTGTCTGTTTATCTCTCTGTTTCTGTCTGTCTCTATCTCTGTCTGCCTCTCTTTGTTTTTTTGTCTCTCTGTGTATCTCAGAGATATCTCTCTCTGTATCTCTCTTCCTCTCAACACTACTAGCAATAACTGCTGACCAAAAGATGTCAATATAAAGGTAGGGGTATGAAAGCAGAAATCTAGGGAGCCAAGATGGCGGAGATCAGACAGGAGTCTCTGTAACCTCCTCTAACCTTCCCTCAAACCAACAACATATGAAGCTTCTAGACTGATTTTGAAGTTAAAAAATCCACAATATCTGGAGGACAATACATTTCTAGAAGAAGATACTCTGGAAGAACTTCAAAACAAGTCTGTTTTAATTGGGCAGGGGAGTGGTCTGCTGAACCCAGACTGCAGCACAGGGAGACCAGGGCAGGGAGGTGGAGCAGGGAGCTGGAATAGGAGTCGGATCAGGAGTTGGAATGTTGTGCTTTTCGCATACCTGGGAGTCTTCTGTGGGCCTCTTGGGCCAATTTGTCTTGATTATAAGCAGGTGGTTTGGAAAATCTGCCTTTTGTGGGGGGTAGATTGTGAACCACTGAACCCCTGAAGAGCCCCAGACCTAGCTGCCATTACACATTACCCTAAAGCAATCAATCAATCAGCAGAACTGCCCAGCACCTGAAATAACTCAATAAGCAGAACTGCCCAGCACCTGAAATAACTCAATCAGCAGAACTACCCAGTACCTGAAATAACTCAATCAGCAGAACTACCCCAGGGCAAGTTAAAGCAGCTGTCCATGCTTTGCCTTGAACAGACCTAACACCTTTAAAAAAATGAATAAAAAACCAAAAAGAACTCTCACCATAGACAGTTTTTTATGAGAGAAGGAAGAACAGACCCCAAATCCCGAGGTCCCTAAAGGTAAAGCAACTCCAGAAAAAGCCCCAAAGAGAGAAATAAATTGTACTCCATGTCACAAGGCTTTCTTTAAAGATTGCATAAAGGATCTTAAAAGAGAGTTAGAAGAAACATGGGGAAATGAAATGAGATCATTGAAAAATAAAAATGGAAAAAATGGGAAAAGAATGCAATGAACAAAAAATGTAATTGGTCAATTGCAAAAGGAACTAAAGCAGTAACTGAAGAAAATAAGACTTTAAAAATTAGAATCAAACAAATGGAAGTGAATGACTCAACAAGACTTCAAGAATAAGTAAAACAAAAACAAAAACTGAAAAGATAGGAAAAAAACATGAAATATCTCTTAGGAAAAACAACTGACCTGAAAAATAGATCTAGGAGAGACAATCTAAGGATTATTGGGCTTCCTGAAAGCCATGATGAAAAAAAGAATCTAGACACTATCTTCCAAACTGCCCTGATATTTTAGAATCAAAAGGCAAAATAACTGTTGAAACAATCCACTGATCACCTCCTGAAAGAAACCCAAAAATTAAATCCCCAAGGAATAAAGTGGCTAAATTTCAGAATTATCATACCAAGGAAAAACTATTTCGAGAAGCCAGAAAGAAACAATTTAAAAACCAAGGAGCCACAATTAGAATCATCCAGGACCTAGCAGCTTCCACTTTAAAGGATCAAAGGGCCTGGAATCTGATATTCTGGAAAGCAAAGGAACTGGGATTACAGCCAAGAATAAACTATCCAGCTAAAATGAGCATTATATTTCAAGAAAGAAGATGGACATTCAATGATATAGGTGAATTTCACCTATTTCTAATGAAAGCAGAAATCTAGTAAAAGTAACAATAAAGAACCTGACAAAGGGATTTATGGCCCAAACCTGGTGACAAAGCACTTACAAGAACATGTGTGCTTCCTTTCTATGGCTACATTCCAACGCAAGATGGAACATAAAAGGAGGATGGGTCATGGAGCAAGGAAATTGAAAAGAGTATAGTTTCCAAGGTCAAAACAAGGGCTAACAGTGGAGGAAAGATAACCTCTATTGTCTCAGTATGAAAAATGCCTACAGTAGAGTGGGATGCAGAGAGATTTAAGTAGGGAAGGAAAGGAAGGAAGTCTTACTTTGGAAATAGGAGAGGGTTCCACTAATAAATTCTTGTATGTGAGAAGAGAAATAATCAATGAATAGAGATGAGCATCTTACACTAGACAAGAGCTGGAGTATTTGTTCTCCCTTGATGTCTTGCATTAGGGAAGAGGGGAGTTGGAACCCATGGAGGCAACTGGCATCTAGAGAAGTGGAAGAGCATTAACATAGAGAGGATTTTAACAGGTAAATGCAAGAAAAAAATTTCAACATGAGAGGGTATAGATCAATTGTAGCATGTGTGAAATACCACGGGATATTCTTAAAGTCTTGTTGAGTCATTCACTTCCATTTGTTTGATTCTAATTTTTAAAGTCTTATTTTCTTCAGTTACTGTTTTTAGTTCCTTTTGCAATTGACCAATTACATTTTTTTGTTCATTGCATTCTTTTTCCATTTTTTCCATTTTATTTTGCAATGATCTCATTTCATTTCCCCATTGTTCTGGAAGTAATGTATAAAGAATAGGGGAATCCATTGGATGAACCCTACAAGCCAATGGCAGAAAGGATGTAGAGGAGAGGTCCTAGAAGGGAAAACCTTAGAAATATTGATAGCATGAAGAAAATCAGAGAAATAGAAACTAGAATGGTCAAAAAGTGAAAATGAATAGTAAAGAGAATAAGAGAAAACCTTTTTGTAAAAAGGTGCAAAAATGAAATTTAAAAACTAATGAGTGGTAAGAAATAAGAGTTATACACAAACTCAATAGTAAAAGAACAAGTAGATCTAGTAATCATTGATTTCAAAGTCAAATTCTTCTTTTTCTCTTTATTAATTTGTTTTCTTTATTGGCTTTTAAAATTTCATTTTCTGTGAGGTTTTTTGATCCCCTCAGTTTATTTTTTATTCTTTTTTTAGCCTTTCTTTTAAAAGAAAATTTTTCTGGTAAGCAATATTTTGTAGCGTTTTGTTTTCTTATCCAATACTCCACAGGAATTCCTTTCCTGAATGTTGGTTGTAAGAACAGGATTGATTATCTAGTGATTGTCTAGTACTATCACTCCCAGAACTTCTGTGTCTAATGTGTAGACCTCTTAAATTATTGAATATTTATGCTGATAAAAACTCTTTCTCTTATTCTACCTCCTTTTTTAAACTTTAATGAATGCAAAGGAAAAATAATAAAACATAAAAGTTATGATGGAGAGAAATACTTAGTTAACAGCCATAGCAGACTTGTAGTGAGGAAGCCTTGAATTTAAATCTATCCACAGACACTTATTGGCTAAATGATTCTGAGTAACTTAAGCTTGAAGGTTTCATTTCCTTATTTGTAAAACAGGTGTAACAATAGTATTTGCTTCCAGGAGTTGTTATAAGGATAATATAAAATAATATTTGGAAAGTATTTTGCAAACCTTAAAGCACTAAACAAATACTATCATTATTAAATTTCTTAATTACAAATTATTCTCTCATTAATAATTCACAAGCCTCTCAAGATAGTATTTTTGCCATTTTTCTTATTAGAGAAAGATGACTCTTTCTGAACATCTTAATGACTAATTTACTTGTAGAATAATTTTACTCTATTTACTATTTACTTGTAGAGTTTCTGTAAAATATCTGGATAGGCTTTGCTCTTTCCATTTATAAAATGAAAAAGGATCGACAATGATAGTTAAATTCTCATATCTAAAATTTAATGTCCTTATGTCTAGTTTTTCTCCTTTTTTTTTCTTTTCCTCTTCCTCTCTCTACAATAGTTATTGTATAATTGGGAGTTAATAGTAGAGAGGACAATCTTTATGCATTTCTTCTCTTCCCATTACTTCCCTTAAGAGAACTGGGATTTTTTTGTTTCTTCAGTAATGTTTGTAAATAGGTCAATTGTATCTGAACATATTGTATATATTTAGCTACATATTCATTAATGATTATAAAATTTTACTCTTGCTATCTGCTGTCTCTTTTAATTTGGGTAATAATTTCAGTTTGATAATTGTATAGTACATTTTCAATATTCCAGGTGAGAAGAAGCAATTCAGGCAGATGAATCTGCAGCACTTCCCCCTAGCAGTTCAGCTACTGAGCAACTATGCCATTTCCTGATGCAGATCACATAAACCTGTAAGTACTATTAAATCCATCTATAAAGACCATAAAAAGTAATCCTTGATTACTATGTGTAGAACATATAATGGAAATAATAGTCACATAGAATTGAGCAATTTGAATACAGAGTGAAAACAAACAAAACTACTGCTCCTTAAATTTTCTGTAGCATTTATCTATAATCTATGAAGTTAGGAAGAATGTTAGAAATTGTGTACATATGTTTCGTCTTAGAGTTAATTCCAATGAAAGTGGCCTACTGTCTCCCCGCCCATCTGTATTTCCACTGTAATACATCTTTTGTGCCTCTTAATGTGAGATAATTTATTCCCTTCAATGTCTGCCTTCCTTTTCTCCCAGTATAATCCTCTTTCTCACCCATTAATAATTTTTTGTATATCGTTCCATCAGTTATCTTAGATCCACATCATTTGTCAATGCATACTCCTAACTGCATTAATAGTGATACAATTCTTATGGGTTACAAGTACGATCTTTCCATGTAGGTATTCAAACAATTTAGTCTTATTGAATACCTTATTTCTCTATTTCCTTTTTACCTTTTGAATGCTTCTCTTGAGTCTTGAAATCTTGAGTCTTTGAAATTTTTTTTTATTCAGCTCTTGTCTTTTTATCAGGAAAGATTGAAAGTCCTCTATTTTATCAAATGACCATTTTTCTCTGAAAGATTATGGTCAGTTTTACTAGGTAGGTGCTTCTTGGTTGGAATTCTAGCTCCTTTGCCTTCCAGAATATCATATTCCATGCCCTCTGATGCTTTAATGTAGAATCTGCTAAATCCCAGTATAATCCTGACTTTGGTTCCATTATATATGAATTGTTGCTTTTTTGGCTGCTTGCAATATTTTCTCCTTGACCTAGGAGTTCTGGAATCTGGCTATAATGTTCCTGGGAATTCTCATTTTAGAATGAATGATGAGATGAGAATTTTATCTTCCAGAGTCTATTTAACTCTTTGATTCTAGGATATCAAGGAAGTTTTCTTTGATACTTTCTTGAAGTATGATGTCCAGGTCCCTTCTTTTTTTTTTTTTTTTTGATGATGATAGCTTTCAGGTAGCACAAAAATATATAATGTATCTCTCCTGAATCTATTTTCCCCCCAGTTGTTTTTTAATGAGATATTTTATGTTTTCTTTTTTTTTCATTCTTTTGATTTTGTTTGATTAATTCTTGATGTCTTGTGGATTCATTAGCTTCCACTTCTCCAATTCTAATTTTAAGGAGTTGTTTTCCTAAATTCACTTTTTTAACCTCCTTTCCCATTTGGCCAATTATACTTGTTAGTAAATTTTTGTGTATCTTTTTCTATTGGTAAGGGGTGGGTAGGTTTTTTATCAAGCTGCAGATACTTTTTTCAATATTCTCTTGCCTCACTTTCATTTCTTTTCCCAATTTTTCTTCTACCTCTCTTATTTGATATTTAAAATTATTTTTGAGCTCTTCCAGCAGTTCTTTTGGAGCTTTAGACAAATTCACATTTGTCTTTGCATGTATGCATGTAGGCATTTTAGCATTGTTATCCTTTTCTGAGTTAATCTTTGCTCTTCCCTGTCATCATCATAACTTTCTGTGATCTGATTCTTTTTTGGTTTTTGCTCAACCCCTTGCCATATTTGAAGTATCCTTGCTTTTAAAGTTGAGCTCGACTCCCAGGATGAAAGAATGTAGCTCCTGTCCCAAGTTTCTTGGGCTGGAGACTACAAGCCCTGGCTGTATAATATATTTATTATACAGATGCCATAGGTGACCTGACTGTTTACCTGTTGATGCACTGGGGGACTGGACACTGGCCTAGTGTTATACTGGGGCCTGTGGAGGGTCCTGACTGTACTGAGGCATTCTGGAGGAATGCTAGCCTTCTGGTGGCACTGAGGGAGCCCTAGCTGCTTTCTTGATACTGCACTGGAGCTACAGGGAGGCTGGTCATTTTCCTGCTACTGCACTTTTAAGGCTATAGGTGTTTGGCCTCTTGCCTGGTACTGCATCTGGATTGCAGGTAGCTACTCACCTGGCACTGTATTGGGGCTTACAGAGGATCTTGTAATGGTTTTGATATTGGCAAGCTATATTCTGAAGCTCACCTAAAGGGCCAGATGGACTTCCCCTTCCTTTATCCAATCTATAGTGTAGATTAAAAAGGGAAGATTAAAAACCTGTCACATATTTATTTATATATACTCTAGAATAAATTTTGCCTCCAACAACTACATTAAATGTACAAAAACTGTCTTGTACAAGACATTTTTCCCCTGGTTAATTCTGAAATCTTGCTGTGAAATTTTGTCTTACAATTGGCTGCCCATGACTCATACCTGAAAGTAAATGGACTAATATTCCTATGTTCCTGCCTTTTTCCTCACACAGCAAATTCAATTGATAAGGGCAATGTAAAATGATTCCTCATTTTTTCATTGTAATATGCATAAAATAAACACTATTAGTAATTTTTGATTAAGTAATATTACCTAATATAATACTACTATGCTGAAGAATCATTTTGAATTGACATGTGAATCATGAAGACCTTAAAGTCTTACAATTTGTGGAGTATTTAGTTTATAAGAGATAATACTACAACATCCTTTCATTATATTAATGTGATAAAAATATCATAAAAGGGAAATTAGTGGGAGGTGTAAATTAATGAAAGATATGATTTGAGATGACACAATTTTCTTTTTTTCTGCTATTAGATTTTTTTTATTTTTTTATTTTATTAAAGCTTTTTATTTGCAACACATATGTATGGGTAATTTTTTGACATTGATCCTTGCAAAGCTTTCTGTTCCAATATTTTCTCTCCTTTCCCCCCACCCCTCCCTTAGATGACAGGAAGTCTACTACATGTTAATTATGTTAAAATACTTGACAAATCAAATATGTGTATACATATTTTTACAGTTATCTTGCTGTGCAAGAAAAATCAGATCTACAAGAAAAAAATATGAGAAGGGAAACATAATGCAAGGAAACATCAATAGAGAGCATGAAAATAGTATGTTGTGGTCAACATTCATATCCCTCTCTCTGGGTATATATGGCTTTCTTCATCACTGAACAGTTGGAACTGGTTTGAAACATTTTATTGTTGAAAGAGAGCCACATCCTTCAGAACTGATCATCATATAGTCTTGTTGTTGCTATGTATAATGTTCTCCTGGTTCTGCTCATTTCACTCAGCATCAGTTCATGCAAGTCTCTCCAGGCCTCTCTGAAATCATCCGGCTGATCGTTTCTTACAGAACAATAATATTCCATGACATTCATATATCATAATTGATTTAGCCATTCTCCAATTGATGGGCATCCATTCAGTTCCAGTTTCTAGCCACTACAAAAAGGGCTGCCACAAACATTTTTGCACATGTGTGTCCCTTTTCCTCCTTTAAGATCTCTTTGAGATATAAGCTCAATAGAAACATTGCTGGGTCAAAGGGTATGCACAGTTTGACAACTTTTTGAGCATAGTTCCAAATTGCTCTCCAGAATGGTTGGATCCATTCACAATTCTATCAACAATGTATCAGTGAATTACACAATTAATAATTTTTCATATAAAAATAGTATTACTAATTGTGAAGAAGGCCAAATTATTTTCCTATTTGAAGCATCAGGTAGATGCTTCATTTTATGAGAGACAAAGATTAATTTTCCAACTCAGGCCTCATATAACAAGGGAAATTCTTGGAACTTTCAAGTGAATTATGTGATGATTCTTCTTAATTCTCTATTTTACTATTTGCTTTTACTTTGAATATAGGATTATATTTTTTTCATTTTTTTAAGAAGAGCTAGCCCTAAACTGACCCAATTTAACAAATCTTTTAAATTTAAGTTATTTATAGATTTAGTGAATAGATAGATTGAGAAGACTTTATAATATCATTTATCATTAAGTAGCAGATACCTTCAGAAAAACAAAATAATCATAAGAATACAAGCTTTCTCAGAAGTCTAAATTTCCCTTTCTAGGAGTCTAAGGATACTGAATTATTCTAAGTATAATGGGCTATGACTGCCAACTACTAATCATAAATTTCTCTTTACCAGTATACTTTCTGGTTACAAAGGGCACCACCTGTAATAAAGGATTTTTTTACAAAGGATTAAGAAAATCTGGGAGAAGCAAAACTAAGCAGGTGATGTTTCTTGTCCAATTGAATTACATCCAAAACAAATTTCTGTCACTTTTTAATTTCTCTTTTTGTTTAAACTTTGGCTCTGTAAACCACTCTTTGTCTCTGGCCTATGAGGAAGTAAGTGACCTGATCTGGTATGCCAAAGCTAGTTTTACAAATTAAATCATAGATGACTCAGTAACTTTATCCTCAGTTTTCTTTTTTTATTTCACATAATCAATTTTAATGCCATCTAGATAAGTCCAGGGTCAAATACCTCTTGGCAACTATACAGCCCATCTCCATTTCTCATTTTATATTCTTCATCAAAGAGGTTGTAAAAAAGAATCCACATTGGTCTTCTTGAAATACCTTTAAGAATCACCCAGAGCTGCTAGTATTATACAAATAGTTTTACACATATAAACACATATTTTATGCCAGAACCTATAAGGCTTTTTTATATTATATATAATTGGTAGTACATTTCTGATATAGAAATATAGAAATAAAGATATAGATGAACTAGTGGGAAAATGACATAGTATGTATCTGAAGTAGGACTCACCATGTTCAAATTCCTGATCTGCCACTTCCTACCTGTTTTTCTAATTTTGGGTAAATCATTTAACCTATATCAGTCTGTTAAAAGCTATAAAAATAGAATCAGACTAGATAACTTGTAAAGTCTCTCTTGAAACCAGATTTGATAGGCACCAGATTTGAAAAATTGGTTAAGATGCTTAATAATAAATACTGAATTTAGAATAAAGCAGTAAAGTGGGCAGTGGATAAAGTGCTGGAACAGGATTCAGGAAAACCTGAGTTCAAGTCTGCAATACTTTAAATCATAAAAAAGCTAGCTATTATTTGTTTCTTTAAATTTGATGTTAACAAAAGAAAGTATCTCATATTTTAACATACTCCCATGGTATGAGGGTAGAAAATAGTGATAAACATAAGAAATATGGGACAAATTGTAGGAGGTGAATTTTGCATCACAGAAGGTCAATTTTACAATCAGAATAAAAAAAAGTTCTTCTGAATCCTATTGTGCTTTCTCACTGGACTGAACACCAAATGTACCGTAAGCTTCCAACATACACAATCCTTGACTATTTTTGACATTCTATTGACTGAGAGCACAAGGAATGATGCAACTACTTTCTACCTTTCTAAATTCTACATAACTGGCAAAGAATAGAGCTTTGCCAAATGTTCGTGGACCACAAATTAAATTAAGGGAACAGAAAGTGCCTCAACTTCTTAAGCAAAGAGGGCGGAGACTAAAGGGCAAAAAGTCAAAAGCATTTCAGTTTTGGGTTTTTTTTTTTTTTTTTTTTTTACATTACAATCATTTCCTGCCACTCACTGTGCTTTTTTGAGGGAAATGTGACTTTCATGCCAGGAGGAAGGTAGATCCATGAAGGAAGAGTTTTCCTTTTTGAAATTGGATGCTTATTTTACTTTTCACCAATTCCAAATGTTGAAGTTTTACATCTTGCTCAGTTTGATGTGCTGGACAAGTTCTGGTAAGAGATCTATTGGCAATTATACTTGCACATACACTCAATATTTATACTAAAAAGATCAGTTATCTACCTAAAATGTTTAGATAAAGGCAGGGGAAATGATGGAAATCTTAATATTTATTAGTATTAAAATGTTGGGTAGAAATTTGTTTGTTATGGAATAAGAACACTTTTTACCATGAATTTAAATTTTTTAAGTTGTATTTCTTTTCCAGCATAAATCTACAGTGGAATGCATGTTTTAGTTACTCATCTTATGGGAAAAGAAAAAGTCACAATTTTAAAAGTTCTGATCATGAATAATTTTCATGTGAATGTTTGTGGTAGTAAACCACTTAGATATATGATAACATATATTCATTTTATTCATGAGGATACAATTATACCATCTTAAAATATGATTTGCTTTTTTTTAATCCTTGTGTTTAAAGTTTTAGGCATCCCTCACTCCCAAGGAATGTTTGAATGCTATGTTTTGGGTTTGCTTGCGTTTTTTAAATTATAAACTAAATGTTCTTTATCCATTGCTTTTTTTTAGTTTTGTTCTTCTTTATGGTTCTTTGAACATTGTACATTTCTCGTTATCTCAAAGTTAAAAATTTTAATTTTCTCTTCTTACATTTAAATATATGGGTTCAAATGTTAGCTATGATAATCTGGACTTTCTGCTATAAGACCAGCTAAATATTAGTACAGAGTTTCTAATATGATTGGTGGCAGCTGATGAAACAATGAAAGATTGTCATGTTATCAACATTTTCATTCTAGAAAAATGGTAAATGAAACACAGTAATAGATCTTTTATATATTAACAATAACAATTAGCAACCCAGTGGAGAATGACACTTTGATCAGTACTCAGAATTAATACTTCAAACAACAAAAGATATACAGACAATGGGGGGGGATAAGGGAAACTGACAGATTAGTATTCTAAAAAACAAAAGGTAAGTCAACAGCTAATAACTCAAGGAAAACTTAACGAGCCATTTTATATCACCCCCTCTCCTCATCTTCTCTCCCCTTTATATTCACCATAATAATTATAGCTAATATTTAAATAGTGCTTTACCAGAATACCTTACATTTGTAATCCCATTTAATATTTACAATGACCCTTTAAGTAAATAGTATTAGGTTGCAGAAATTGAGGTTAACAAAGATTAAGTGACTTGCCCAGTCAGACAGCAAGTGGCTAAAGCAGGATCACGTGTATTTATTTAAATCCCCTGGGAAATCATCTAAATTCTGGACTTTATATTTCCTTTGGAGAAAGACTCAATATTAACATTACTATAAACACAATCACTGATCAATTTAAACAAACATTCATTATCTATTACGTGCAAGGCATTGTACAGTGAATCACACTTCTTGCAAAACAAAACAAACAAGGAATATACATTCTGCTGTGGAGATATGACATGTACAAAGCTCAGTAAATACAAAGTATTTTGAGAAGAAAGACAATATGGAGGCAAGGCTTCACAGAGGAGGTGGCAGCAGAAATGAAGATAATTCTCAGATGTATGGAGGTGGAGTAGTTTTAGGTAGAATAGGTGAGGCAGTTTGCAGATTTGAAGAGGTGAGCTATGAAATGGGGAGAGCAATAGGACATTTTAGCTGGAATGAATAATACAAGAAGGGGAGTTCATATGAGTAAAGATACTTTCAAACTAAACAGTGGAGAATCTTAAATGCCTAGTTAAGGAGTTTTTATTTTATTCTAAAGACAATAGGGGTCTTTTAGGATTTTGGGGGGATGACATGGTGAGAATGATGTGGTTAGACTTGCATATTAGGAAAATTGGAATTAGATGAGACTAATTAGGCTGTTGAAGCATTTCAGCATAGAGGTGTTGAGAACTTGAGAAAATATGAACTGGAATTCATATAGAATTAATGATTTATGATTTAAAATTTTGTGTGTTTTTTGTGATGATGATGATTAACTTTAAGGATTTTTATTTTGCTTTGGAAATGCCCTAAAATGAGATATACACAGTCCTGCTTATCCTTTTTTATTTATTGCTATAGGCATTGCAAACTCAGAACCAAAACTCTAGAATCCCATCTGTTTGATGCCTAACTTGTTTTATTGCCCTGTAAATTGTGTCTATTTTAAATAAATATTTTATGCTTGTGTTACATTTTTAGGAATAGAGTTTTTAAATACTTATTTCCCAATTCTATTGCCTTGCAAAAGCAACTGTCTTAACCAACAGATATGATTTGCATAACTATTCTAAAATTTGAGTAATGAAAGTGCTGTAGATATAACAGCACCATTTCAATTTCCACAGAGGAAATACCCAGAGTTTTCAGGAATAAATGTAGATGTACATGGCTTAGATTTTGTAGAATGGGAGCCCAACTGACATACATAAACATGTCTCTATTATGTATGTGTTAATATATGTATGTATATCCATATACACATATTCATATATAAGTATGCATATATGATGTATTATGAATGGAAGTAGAGGCACATGCAGGTATATGAATTATTACCTTCCCCTTCTCAGCAACAAAAGAGAAAACAGTCAGCAAAAGTGCACATACATTTTTAATATATTCTGGGAAAATGGTGGAATAGGTCAAAAATTCACAGGCTCTCCAGATTTTCTCTACAAATAAATAATCACACAAAATTAGTGTGGAGCAGCAAAAATAAAGGGGTGAAGCAGCTGTCCTCTTAAGACATCTTGAGAAACTTTAGAAAAGACTCTAGGGGCTAAGATTTGTTTTGAGTGAAGTATTAGTACCTCCACATTAACTTTATCAAATCAACAAACAGTAAGTCCCAAGGGAATTAGACAAGGCTTCAAGAAATTTCACCTTAACTTTCACATCAATCTAATCCCTTTATTTTCCCCAGTTGTATGGTATCTTTGCCAAGAAAATCCCATAGAGAGTATGATCCATGAGGTTATAAAGAATTAGACATAACTGAATCAAATAAACAGCAACATACAACATTAGGCTATCCTCCTATATCTGTAATTCTCTTCTTCTTTATCTCCTACTTTTAGAAGTTCTGACTCCCTTCAAGACCTTAGCTCAAGTACCACTTTCTCTTCTGTTCTGTTTTTAAAGCTTATTTTATTTATTCATTACATTCTGAAATTAAGAAATAAAACTAGCACTTGGATAATATAGTAGAATAGGGGGGAAAAAAGATTGTTCATAAAACTGCAAGTCTATTATTTACTGACAAATAGAAGTGTTTATAGAATGATTGTATAGACATATAGAGAGACATATATGTCTCTCTCTATATATATATCTAAATAGATACATATATTATCTATGCATATATCTAAATAGACAGATATGTGTCTATGTACATAAACACTCACATACATATTTGTGTCTAATTGTAGTCAAATACCACTTCCTTGAGAGGTCTTTCTTGAACCCTGAACCTTTCTCCCACAGTATATCAAAGGTACTTTGTACATATTTGTATTTTTTAAAAATCTGCATAATGTATCCCCCAGAAAAACTCAACTCATTAAGGTTTCATTTCATTTATGCTTTTGTATCCCCAAGGCTGTGTATTCTTTACGCTCTTAATACATGGTTGTTGAATTGAAATAAGCTGAATTAAATTGACTTTGGACAGCTATTTATTAAGAGTAACTTTTCCTGGTTGTTGTGATATAGGACAAAAAGGATTTCCTTATCTTCTTTTCCAAAGTAATAATTGTCACTGTGGCTTCATGAGCAAAGAGGTTTGATATTTGAGAGAAGAGGTTGGAGTGATTATAATGCTAGATATATCCTTTTCACTTCTCTACTTATGTTTGGAAAAGTTCTTGATGCCATTTACATTATTAGGAGAGCTATTTTTCTGTTCCCTTATTGTCTTCCTCATTTTCCTTTTCCTATAGTACCTGATTGATTCTTATAAAGGTAGAGTATATATCAGACTAAGTTACTGCAGTGGTGTATTCATAAATCCTGATACTGCCACATTGCTTAAACTCACTGTTTCAAGGAAATATGAGTTAGGGCTGCGTTCACTGAATGGGAGTTCTGAATATTATCATTCGATGTTATTTCTTATGATTAAAAAATTCTTATGTTGGGTTCTGCTTCATCTAACAGAATCTGCTGTAATTATCCTATTTCTGGTACATATTTCTGGTACAGTATGGTGTGGTGTGGTATGTGTGTGTGTGTGTGTGTGTGTGTGTGTGTGTGTGTGTGTGATTGGGGTTAGGGAAAGCAATTGCTTTGCCATTTTGTCAACTGAATGACTCACCCAGTTATTTAACCAAAGTGAAACAGGATGGGAAGATAGTAAATCACTTTAAAATTGCCTTTTAGTTTTTGTTTTAATATAAAATCAATAGATTTTTTTCTAATAGATATATTTTATAATAGGGAGAAACTATGAACAAAACACTTAAACAAAGCAACTTTGCTATGGTTTTGTTATGAGACCATTGCATTTGCATATTTCTTTTACTATGTTTTAATGAATTATGTGGTGACTTTTAAAGTCAGTGCTCTGGTTCATATGAATTAGATTAGTGGACCTAGAATAGATTTCCCTAATGCAAGTGTTGTATATATCTGGTGCTAACTTTGGCCTGCCCCCATTGGGTCAAGTTCCATGTTGGTATAAAAATAGGCATTCATAGGTCAAAAAAGTCACTGAACAGTTAACACAACAAAGTTTATTTAGCTATACCATCAAGAGGTTATTCAATAAGGATAATACAACACTTAACATAGGTAGCTGCAGTACCTCATTTCCAAATGGAAGTATATAACAGGAAAAAGTATAAGCTCTGCCATTAGATTATTAACTCAAGTATTGCTCTTTGCTTCTTTTTGTATCCCCAGCACTTGGCACAATGCCTGGAACATAGTAGGTTCTTAATTTATTGAGATGCCCTCTGAGTCTGAAAGGCTAGACCTCATGTGGATAAGGTTTTTTATATAGTTAAGTGTCAAGGAAGTCACCGGTATAGAAAAAGGCTACTTGTAAGCTTCCTCAAAGGAAATACAATTTGAGATTTTATTTTCTCCTCTCCCTTCCCCCAGTTAAGTCCTAGTAACAGCTTTCTTGTCTTCTAAGGGGAAAAACTCACCCAATCCCAAATCTGGCATAATTCATGTTATTAGGATTGGTAGTGTTTGTGTGTGTATGTGTGTGTGTGTGTGTGTGTGTGTGTGTGTGTTGGTAATGGACCCTATTAGATATTGTTTCTATCAAAGAAAGGTTGGGGCTGAAAACTAAAGTGAGATATCCATAATGCTTAAATTTTTCTTTTCTTTTAGCCTCCTTTTTTATATTGCTAGTTTAATAATGAATCTGGTGCTGTACGAGCCCTAGAGTGTTCAGAGAAGTGAAAGAGGGTGGTGGTAATCTAAGGTCCTTCAGGTGGGCACCTATTGTTGAATAATGAGGATACTAAAACTCTCAGGAAAAGAGAAGAAAGGCAGGTACACTCTGAAAAAACTATCTGTATGGTATCTTCAGAGGAATCATCTGGTGGCCAAATTATATACAATATATTCTAACTAATCAAGTACTTAATTATCTATTATCTGTTGAGAGCTTGCTCTTCAATGGGTTATAAAAAAACAAGTTTATTGTGGAAAGCTGTTGGTACATTAGCACCCGCAAAATGCAGACTTAGTTTATACTACTACACCTAAGTAGGCAAGGAATGAAGTGAGAGTAAAGTGTAGAACTGACTTACTTGAAAGGTAACTAAAATTGTATTGGTGTAATGTGAGTACACATATATGTGTGTATTTGTATGAATATATGTATACATATATGTATATCATATACATACACATAGATATAATTAAAGTACCTGCATATTGAAATTGTTCTTTGTAAGTGTAATTTTGTACAGCAACACAGATACCTTAGTGTTTCCTAGCATGAAGTAGTAGGATTTGTGTCATAAAAAAAGATTTGCTAGATAACATACACCAAGTCTTTCCTTCTGAAGCACAAAAATCTTCTCCACTCCAAAGCTTTGAAACTCCAGTCTAACAAGGATATGCATTTCCAGATAATACTGATAACTTAATAACTTTAACCAACTCAGGGCGGTTTTTATTTTAGTTCTAATCTTCATTGATCCTAATAATCTGTAACAATTTATGTTTGGGGTAGATGCCTTTAGCTGGACAATAATGTTTGTCTACTTTTAGAGCCAGTAACCTCTTGTGATTATGTTTACCATTTGGAGGCAGTTTTGAGCCTTTTAGACTTTCTTTGGTAGCCATCTGCAAGCTACCATAGAGTTGTGAGGAAGGACATATAAAGGTAAAAATCATAATTCAAATAGAAGGGAATATTCAAGCTCAAGCTTTACTGGAAATGTTGAGGCACTTGGTTGGTCCAAAATTTGAAAATTGAAAATTGAAAAATTTGAGGAGCCTAAGTCTAAACCTAAGATTCACAGCTACTAAATTCTGGGCTAGTAAGTCAGATTGAGGTCCAGTGACTTCAATAATACTCTGAATTGGCTGGTGAAAAGGGAAAAGTTTATTTCTAATATAGCCTTTCTCACTCCATAATTATTATTTTCCCCTTCTTTGGGCTATTGCCAGGGCATTTAGCTGGACATAGCTCAGTAACTCTCAATATAAATATGTCTCATCAAGGTGCCTAGTGCATTGGATTAGTATCCATTTGAATAAGATTTCCCCAACCTGGATCTTCAAAAGCAAAAGTACCCAAGTGAATTGACAGCAATTGTTTTGTTGTTATTGTTGTTGTTTGATTGCTTTTTTTGGTCAAATTAAACTATTCTTAAAGAGAAGGAATAGAAATATAAGAGAATAGGATAGAGGGAAATATACAGTTACCAATCATCACTGTCAATGAATTCACCTGCAAAACTAAAGACAATAAAAGAATGGATTAGACAATAAAATCTAACAATATGTTATTTATAAGAAACACACTTGAAACAGAAATATACCTATTGAATTAAAATAAGGAGCTGGAGCTGAACCTATCATGATTCAGCTGATTTTTTTAAAAAAGATCTCAAAGTAAAGACAAAAATGGAACTAATGAAGAGTGATAAATAAGAAAACTACATGTTGCTAAAGTATACTATAGACAATGAATTAATGCTAAACACATATATATTCAAAGGTGTAGCTTCTAAAGAAAAGTATAAGTTGCAGGAGAAATTACAATAATATGGGATCTCAATTTAGCAGTCTGAGATTTAGACCAATCAAACAAACAAAAAGTAATCCAGATAAAAGTGAGAGGCCAAAATGGAATTTTTAGAAAATTAGATATGATAAAATTCTTGATAATATTTTATAGAAATAGCAAGTAGTATACTTATTTTTAGTTTTGCATATCACCTTCAAAAAAGTAAGTATGTATTAGGGTATAAAAACAAAGGCAACAATGAAACAAAAAGTTTCAAAAAAGTTCAAAAATTGCAGAACGCAGATTAAGGGAAAACTTACAACCCTAAATACTTCTATTAATAGAGAAAGACCAGATCACCAAATATAACTAAAACAATTATAAAGCCAATAAATTAAAACCTTCTAATAAAATATCACAATAGAAATCTTAAAAGTCAGAGTAAAGAAAAACAAATCAGCTCCCTGTCAACACACGCAAAAAAATTGTATGAACACAATTATAAAATACTTTTTACACAGATAAAGAGAGATTTGATTAGTTGGAGAAATAATTACTCATTGGTAGGTTAAGCCAATATAATAAAAATTAAAATATGATCTAAATTAATTTATTTATTCACTGACATACCAAAAATTACTAAAAGATTATTTTATAGAGCTAGAAAAATTAATAAAATTGATTTGGAGGAACAAAAGGTAAAAAATATCAAAAGAGGTAATGAAAAAAATGGGAAGGAAAGGAGCCTATCAATACCTGACTTCAAACTATACTACAAAACTATAATCATTAAAAATTTATTTTAAAAATCATAAAAATCATTCTTGGTAAGAAATGGAGTGACTGAACAGTGCAACAGATTTGGCACACCATAAATATAAACAAATGAATACAATAAGATAGCCATGGATGTCAGCTATTGGTTCAAGAATTCACTATGCAACAAAAAAAGCTGGGAAAACTTCAGAGTAGTTCAACAAAAACTAGGTATAAACCAATATGTCACATGGAACGCTACAATAATCTCAATATAACTATACAGTTATAGAGGTTGATATAAGCAAACAAATGAGATATGTAAAAAGTATTAACCAAATTTTTGAATAGTGGAAGAGTTCATGACCAAATAAAATATAGAGAGGTTACCAATAGGTCAAAATGAATAATTTAATTATCTGAAATTTTAAAGATTTTTATACAAACTAAACAAATAGAGCTAAAATTGGGGGGGGAAGAAAATGAGAAATTTTTTTACAAGTTTTTATGACAAACATCTCATTTGTAAGATAACTAGAGATTGAAATAAAATTTACTAGAAAAAATTTACTAGAAATTTCCTAATTGGTAAATAATCAAATATGAAAAGACCATTTTCCTTTTTTATATATATAAAGCTTTTTATTTACAAAACATATGAGTGATTTTTCAACATTGACCTTTGCAAAAACTTTTTTTCCCAAGCTTTTCCCCTCGGTCGGGGGGCGGCACGAGCGCAGAAGAGAGGTAATCTAATACATGCTAAATAGGATAAATTATATGACAAATACAATACATGTATACATATCTATACAGTTATCTTACTGCACAAGAAACATCAGATCTAGAAAGAGAAGAAGAAAAAACAACCTAAGAAGGAAAACAAAATGCATGGAAATATTCACAGAAAGCGTTAAAATGCTGTGTTGTGGTTCACACTCAGTTCCCACAGGCCTCTCTCTGTATGTATATGACTATCTTCATCGCTGAACAACTGGTTTGAATCAGATCATTGTTGAAGAGAACCATGTCCATCAAAACTGATCATCGTATAGTCTTGTTGCTGTGTATAATGTTCTCCTGGTTCTGCTGATTTCACTCAGCATCAGTTCATGCAAGTCTCTCCAGGCCTCTCTGAAATCCTCCTGTTGGTCATTTCTTACAGAACAATAATATTCCATAACATTCATATACCATAATTTATTCAGCCATTTTCCAATTGATGGGCATCCTTTCAATTTCCAGTTTCTTGCCACTACAAAAAGGGCTGCCACAAACATTTTGGCACATGTGGGTCCCTTTCCCTCCTTTAAAATCTCTTTGGGATATAGGCCCAGTAGAAACACTGCTGGGTCAAAGGGTATGCACAGTTTGATAACTTTTTGAGCATAGCTCCAAATTGCTCTTCAGACAGTTCCACCAACAATGTATCAGTGTCCCAGTTTTCCCACATCCCCTCCAACAGTTATCATTATCGTTTCCTGTCATTTTAGCCAATCTGACAGGTGTGTAGTGGTATCTCAGAGTTGTCTTAATTTGCATTTCTCTGATCAATAGTGACTTGGAGCACCTTTTCATGTGACCGGAAAGAGTTTCAATTTCTTGCTCTGAAAATTGTCTGTTCATATCTTTTGACCATTTATCCATTGGAGAATGGCTTGAATTCTTATATATTTGAGTCAATTCTCAATATATTTTAGAAATGAGGCCTTTATCAGAACCTTTGGATGTAAAAATATTTTCCCAGTTTACTGCTACCCTTCTAATCTTGTCTGCATTCATTTTGTTTGTACAAAAACTTTTTAACTTGATATACTCAAACATCTATTTTGTGATTAATGATGACCTCTAGTTCTTCTTTGGTCACAAATTCCTTCCCCCTCCACAGGTCTGAGAGGTAAACCATCCTACATTATTCTAATATGTTTATAATATCATTCTTTATGCCTAGATCATGAATCCATTTTGACCTTATCTTGGTATATGGTGTTAGGTGTGGGTCAATGCCTAATTTCTTCCATACTAGTTTCCAATTATCCCAGCAGTTTTTGTCAAATAGTGAGTTTTTATCCCAAAAACTGGGGTCTTTGGGTTTATCAAACACTAGATTACTATTGTCATTGAGTATTTTGTCCTGTGAACCTAACCTATTCCACTGATCCACTACTCTATTTCTTATCCAGTACCAAATGGTTTTGGTGACCACTGCTTTATAATATAGTTTTAGATCTGGTACAGCTAGGCCACCCTCATTTGCATTTTTTTTCATTAATTCCCTTGAAATTCTTGACCTTTTGTTTTTCCAGATGAATTTTGTTGTTATTTTTTCTAGGTCAGTTAAATAATCTCTTGGGAGTTTGATTGGTATAGCACTAAATAGATAGATTAGTTTAGGTAATGTTGCCATATTTATTATATTCGCTCTACCTATCCAAGAGCACTTGATGTTTTTCCAATTGTTTAGATCTGACTTTATTTGTGTGGAGAGTGTTTTGTAGTTTTGCTCATATAGATCCTGACTTTCCCTTGGCAGATATATTCCCAAATATTTTATACTATCGATAGTTATTTTAAATGGAATTTCTCTTTGTATCTCTTGCTGTTGCATTTTGTTGGTGATGTATAAAAATGCTGATGATTTATGTGGATTTATTTTGTATCCTGCAACTTTGCTAAAGTTGTGGATTAATTCTAATAGTTTTTAGTTGATTCTCTAGGGTTCTCTAAGTAGACCATCATATCATCTGCAAAGAGTGATAATTTGGTTTCCTCATGACCTACTCTAATTCCTTTAATCCCTTTTTCTTGTCTTATTGCCAAGGCTAGCATTTCTAATGCAATATTGAATAGTAATGGTGATAGTGGGCAACCTTGTTTCAACCCTGATCTTATTGGGAATGGTTCCAGTTTATCACCATTACATATGATGAGAGCTGATGGTTTTAAATAGATGCTACCGACTATTTTAAGGAAAAGTCCATTAATTCCTATACTCTCTAATGTTTTTAATAGGAATGGATGTTGGATTTTATCAAATGCTTTTTCTGCATCTATTGAGATTATACTATGTTTTTTGTTAATTTGGTTATTAATATAGTCAATTATGTTAATGGTTTTCCTAATATTGAACCATCCCTGCATTCCTGGTATAAATCCTTCTTGGTCATGGTGTATTATTCTGGGAATGACTTTCTGTAATCTCTTTGCTAATATTTTATTTAAGATTTTTGCATCAATATTCATTAAAGAGATTGGTCTATAATTTTCTTTCTCTGTTTTTGTTTTACCTGGTTTAGGTATCAGTACCATGTCTGTATTATAAAAGGAGTTTGGTAGGAGTCCTTCATTCCCTATTTTTTCAAATAGTTTATATAATATTGGAGTTAATTGTTCTTTAAATGTTTGGTAGAATTCACATGTAAATCCATCTGGTCCTGGGGATTTTTTCTTAGGGAGTTGATTAATGACTTGTTCTATTTCTTTTTCTGAAATGGGACTATTTAAGTAATTTATTTCCTCTTCTGTTAATCTGGGCAATCTATATTTTTGTAGATATTCCTCCATTTCACTTAGGTTATCAAATTTATTGGCATACAGTTGGGCAAAGTAACTCCTGATTATTGCTCTAATTTCCTCTTCATTGGTGGAAAGTTCTCCCTTTTCATTTTTGAGACTAACAATTTGATTTTCCTCTTTCCTTTTTCTAATTAAATTAACTAGAGGTTTATCTATTTTGTTGGTTTTTTCATAAAACCAACTTTTAGTTTTATTTATTAATTCAATAGTTTTTTTACTTTCAATTTTACTAATCTCTCCTTTTATTTTTAGGATTTCAAGTTTGCTATTTGATTGGGGGTTTTTAATTTGTTGAAGAGACCATTTTCCAAAGAAAGTATAAATAGCATATGAAAAATGCTCTAAATCACCAATAATTTGGGCAATGTAAATAAAAATAGTCTGTGGTATGATCTCATAACCATTAAATTGGCTATAGTAGTAAATACTAGTGAGGGATATAGGAAATCTAGTATGTTAGAATACTATTGTTAGAGTTATAGAGTCCAACTATTCTGGAAAGCAACTTGAGATTATGCTCAAAAATCTATTAAATAACATGTTCCTTTTATCCAGTGATATCTCAGAGAAACCAAAGAAAAGACAAAAGATCTAAATGAACAAAAGCATTTATAGCCACTCTTTTTGTACTGGAAATTAAGGGAATACCCATCATTTGGGTAATGACTGAGTAAATTTTGATATTTAAATGTAATGGAATATTATTGTGTTGTTGTTCAGTCATTTCCAGTCATGACTGACTCTGAGGCCTTCTGGAGTTTCCTTGGCAAAGATACTGTAATGGTCTGCTATTTCCTTCTTCAACTCATTTTATAAATAAAGAAATTGATGCAAACAACTTTAACTCAGGTCTTCCTGACTTTAGTCTAATGCTCTACCCACTGTATTACCTAGCTATCCTACATGAAAATTATAATAATAGTATTCATCATGCCACAAGAAATAATAAAAGGATTGTTTCACAGAAACCTAGGATGATTTGCTTGAACTGCTACAGAGTAAAGTGAACCAGGAAAACAATTTTTACTTTAGTAGTATTTAAAGATCAACAAATCACTGATCACAATTCCAAAAACACATGATAAAATTATATCCACTTCCAGATAAGAGAGCTGATGAATTCAGAATATAGATTAAAGCATATTTTTCTTCTTTCTTTCTTTCTTTGTTTTGAACATAGGCAACGTGAAAATATACTATACGTATTTGAAACAAGTTTTGTTTCTATGCCTTCTCAATAGTTTAAGGGAAGAAGAGTGAGAAGATAAAGAATTTGGAAATAAAAATAAAATAGACTTTGAAAAAAGAATGATTATAGCATAGAAGTACTCCTTCCATGTATGAGAAAATTCACTTGCAAATCCCTATGAATGAAAAAAATTTATTTCCTTTGAGAGTTTATTCCTTTTGAAACTGAGTTATTTAACTTCTTTGTTTCCAATTCTTAATCTGCATAATGTATGTATTTCATAAATATTCATCTACTACAATTATATTTTCAGTTTTGCTGCAACATAATTAGCTGAAGTCTTACAATTAAAATTTTTCTCTCCATTGATGGTTAATTCCCCTCTTCATTTCAACATTTTAGTGGCCTAATCTCTCCATATCCTGTCTCCATTTATTTTTCAATTAACCAATATGATAGATGAGGGGTGCCACCTCAGAATTATTCTAATTTGCATTATAGTGATGTAGGGCCATTTTTATGATTATAGATAGCTTTCATTGCTTTGTCTGAAAACTGCCTGTTAATGTTCTTTGACCATTTATCAATTGTGGAATGGCTCTTATTTTTATAAATTTGACTCCATTCTTGTATATTTGAAAAATGAGGCCTTTATTAGAGATATTTGCTATGATTTTTTCACAAATATGATTATTTAATTTTGTATTTCCCCTTCATCCCATTTCCTTCCATTTATCCTACTCTCTCTCTCTCTTCTTTCATTTGTCCATTCTCATATTTTGCTTCTGACTGCCTGCTTTCCTATCATTTCCCCTCTTCTCTTATCCTCTTCCCTTCCTACTTTCCTGCAGTGTAAGATATATTTCTATACCCATGGGAATGTGTATGTTATTCTTTCATTGAGACAGTTCCAATGAGAATAAGGTTCAAGTATTCCTGCCCACCTCCCCATTTTGATCAATGTCTCTTATATACGAGATAATTTTCCCCATTCTTTCTCTTTTTTCCCCTTCTCCCAGAACCTCTATATTTCTCAGCCTTTTATTTTTATATCATCCCATCATATTGAATTTATACCCATGCCTTTTGTCTATGTATACTCCTTAAAAATTCCCTAATAATAATAAAGTACTTAGGAGTCATAAATACCATCTTCCCATGTAGAAATGTAAATAATTTAACTTTATTGAATCTCTTATGATTTCTTTTTCTTATTTACCTTTTTATATTTTTATTTATATAAATATATGTTATATTTATATTTATATTTCTCTTGAATCTTGTATTTGAAAATAAAATTTTCTGATCAACTCTGGCTTTTTCATGAATGGTTAAAAGTCCTCTATTTAATTAAATATCCATTCCTTCCCACTCTAACAGATTGATCTCTAGGTTATTCAGGGAAGTCACTCTAATTCCTTTGCCTTTCAGAATATCGTATTGCAAGACCTCTGGTCCTTTAACAGAGAAGCTGCTAAATCCTTTGTTGTTCTGTGTTCCGCAATGTTTGAGCTGTTTCTTCCTGGTTGCTTCCAATGCTTTCTTTCTGATCTAAAATCTACAGGATTTGGCTATCCCTAGTTTATTCTGTTTTTAAAGATGTCAGTTTCTTCATTATTTTTTGTGCCTCCATTACTAAGTTGTTGACCTTTTTTTCCATGATTTTCTTGTATCACTGTCATTTTTCCAATTTTTTTGTCTATCTTTCTTGTTTTATTTTTAAACTGCTGTTTGAGCTCTTCAGAAATTCTTTTTGGACCTGAGCTAACTCACATTTTTCTGTGAGACTTTGAATGTAACAGCTTTGAATTTGCCATCTTTTCCTGAGTTTACATTTCAACCTTCCCCATCTCTATAGTAACTTTCCTTGGTCAGAATCTTTTTGTATTTATTTGTTGTTGTCATTTGTCCAGCCTATTTCTTGACTGTTAGCTTTATATTAAAGTTATGCTGTGATGCTGGGGTGGAGGGGGTACCATCCCAAGTTTCCAGTTTTTCGTGTGTGCAATTGTTTTCAAAGCCATTTGGGGGGTTTTGTAAACTTTTCATTTCTTCCAAGGTAGTATGATTTAAAGAAAGGTGTGTTCTTTTCTGACATCTTGTGTTCTGTTCTATGAACAACCAGAAGCATTCTTTTCCTTCCTGGAATTTTGGCCAGGGTCCCTGCTTCCCTGTGACCTCAAACTCTGCTGTGCTAGTGTTCTTCCTTACCCTAGGATTGTGGCCCAGGAATATGACCTGGATCTGATTATGGACAAAATAACTGATTCCTGCATCCAGAACCAGAACATGGACCCCTGTAATCTCCTTTTGACCAGTTATCCAACCCCTTACCACTTGTAAACTGAAAGTACCTGCTGTCTCTATTGATTCAATTGCCCCTAAGGTCTGATGCTGGTTTTCTATGGCATAGTCTGTACTAGTGCAACTGGAGCTGGAATGTACTCCATTCTTGCCCCAGTTTGATAGACCTTTCCTGCTGAGCTTTTACGTTTTATTGGGCTGGAAAATAATTTCACTCCATCCTTTTGTGGGCTCTATTATTACAGAATTAATTTTAAGACATTATTTAAAGTTACTTAATAGAAATTTGGGAGGGTTTAGATAGTCTGTTACTTTGTATGCCATCTTGGATCCACCCCTCTTTGTTCCAATTTTTTAAATCCCTTTCACAATGATGATTAACAATCCTGAAAATTCCATCTGGAGTTTACTATGGTATCTATTTTTTCCTATCAATTGCAATTTGTTTTCTTTTATATGGTAGTTTTGAACACTGGAAACCTAATTTCTGGAGAAATTAAACCTGAGATTCCTTTCTGAAAGCATTTTGCAGATTCTAGTAATAGCTACTTAGTCTTCTAGTTTAGTGCTTCCAAGATTTTTCTTTTATGTCGTCCTGAAATATGATATTCAAAATTAGTTTCATCATGTTTTTATGGAAACCCAATAATTTCTCATTTATCTAAAATCTGTTCATTTTCAGGTCAACTTTTTAAAGTACATATGTCACATACATTCTTGTAATTTTGTTGTTGTCAGACTTTGCTCTAATTTTTTTTCATGTCAATGTATTTTTAATATTGTATGTTCAATTTTATTTGAAATTTACTTTGTATCTTTTGTTCTAACATATCAGTTCTCCTTTCAGTTTTTATTGAGTTCTAATTTTATCCTGTAATTTCTTTTGCAATTTTATTAAAGTTTTCAATCACTCCTGGAATTCTTTTGTACATTTTATATTTTATTGTCCTTTATGGAACACTAATTTTAGTTCTTGTGAAAATATTCTCTTCTTATAGAAATTTCTTCTGGCATTCTTTCACCCTATAATAGTTATTAATAAGAAACTATTCTCTTCGTACTCATTTCTACAGTTTTTCCTATGAAGATTTGTGTAGAGCCTATGTATTTACTCTTTCCCTTTTATTTATTTGCTATTTTTCTTTTGCTTCATTTAATATATTTAAAGCTAGTCTCTTAGCATAATGGGCACCTGGATTTGTATAAATTCTCTAGCTTAGACATCTTAACAAAAATTTTTCTTAGGATCTTTTACCTGAATATGGAAGTCTGAACCTCAAGGTGGTGGCATAAGTCTAGAGTAACAGTACTAGATCCTAAATTAAATGTGCTTCACCATAGGGAAACATTTTCTTGTCTAAAGGCCCATGAATCTTTTCTATATTCTTTATTATGTGTTGAAAGCATTTTCTTTGATCCCCATTCTCTGTTAACATGGCATTTTCCAGGGAAATAAGGGCCTATATGAGAAATAGGAACAATTTGAACACATGTATTCTCTTTGTTACTCAGAGTTTGGCATGAGCCAAAGAATACAAATTATTGAGACTCTTCAGAGATTAAAGTTGATTAAATCTGTGCCTTATACTACAAAAGGAATTAAAATGAATGAATTTATAGGTTTCACTAAGAGTCTATTTTTAGTTGATACTCCTGAAGAACAATTACAAATAAAGGACATTTCAATCAACTTTCTGATTGATTTTGATGTTTTATATTTCAGATAAAAGAACAGGATGCCTTAAATTCAGTGATCTGAGTTTAGGAGATGCCTTTATCGATTTGTTTAAGCCAAGACTAAAAACAACAATGATAATGTATACAAAACTAGCCACTAATTGTGGTGAACCTGTATTTGGATGGAATTATACACTCAATACTAACTTCAACATAACTAAAAAAACTGTCTGGATTATTCATGGATACAGGCCAACAGGCTCACCCCCAAGCTGGCTTCCTATCTTTCTTGAACGTTTGCTGAAAAAAGAAGATGTAAATACAATTATAGTAGACTGGAACTGGGGTGCTACAACTTTGATTTATCAAAGAGCTGTTCAAAACACCAAAAAAGTTGCCATCTTTTTAAAGGAACACATTGATAAAATGTTGGTAAGTTTGGCATTTAGAATATATGATGCTTATTATAAAATATGATGGAGTCTGTAACTATATATGTGTATTATGTGAGATAGCAATGAAGTCTTCATGATTACAGGTAAGTTTTGTGTACCCAAAAATTTGGAAAAAAATTTACACTTCTTTTACATTGAAAGACTCAATATCCTTAAAAAATAATTGCATATGAAACTCTTAATTGGGTCTCAGGGATGGACTATATTTGTAATGATAAAATGTTTTTAAAATTTAGCAGCCTTCTTTCTAGGAGTTTATTTTTTTTCTTGTTATTAAACCTTATTTCTTCTTATTTGTGTATTTGTGTTCATTTCATTTACTATACTAAGTTAACATCATGCATATTGAGGGTAGAGGGGACATAATTTTTAATGTTTTCAAAACAACTCTGAATTATATTTGTATAGTATCATGTCATGCAGGGAGAACTGTTTATAAAGGAAAACTTTCGCATGGATCTAGAATATTGTAGGGTCTTGTTTACAATATTCTCAGAGGGAGAGAAAGAAATGAAAATTCTCATATATATCATGAAACTGTGAGTCATGCAAGTCTTAAGATATATTGAACAATTAACACGAGGGTGCTGTCAAACAGAAAGGAAGCAAAAGAGGTCTACCCTTATAGGCTTGGGTTCAAGCAACATTGTCAGTCATGTTTCACTGTGAAACTCCATACCCTTTTAGGGATGTGCTTTGTTCTTCCAGATATAAGCAGAAGGAACAAGTCGTTCTTTATTTCTCACGGAAAGCAAGAAAGAGGAGAACGCTGAGAAGGAAGAAAAACTGGGCACAATAAGGAAGAGAAGCCAATAGAGCTTTAGAGTATAGAAGATAGCAGATGTTATCAATAGCTATGGGAGGAGTGAGTGCAATCTTTTCCACTCTTAGGTTACTTCTTGGCATTTGAAATCTGTGAAAACATAGTTTTGTGGTGTAACATAGTTGTTCTTGCTATTCTCTGATGACCTAGTAAGTTACATTTTATTTCCCTTATGATTGTCTTATACTCTACAGAATTTGGAGATTCTTCTCTGTCATTGACTTAAATCACCAAAAAATTGATTTACTTCAAAGATAGAACAAGAAGAAAACTCACAAACTCCCTCCTCTAACAAATAATCCTTCCTAATAATGCCTCACCCTTTGGGGGACTGAGGGGAATTAAGGATAGTTTATTTCAGTCCCTACATACAATTAGTCTTATCAAGTTTTAGTACAAAGTTTTGTTTGGCTAGTGTCCTAGACCATTGCTGTTTGAGATTTCTCTACTGAGCTAAATGTAATACTGACTTGAATTCCTGCACCTTTGGATTCCATGGTTTAATTCCTAGGTTAGAGGCTCAACTTTTTTTATCTAGAATTGAAAAAGATGAAGGGAAAAAGTAAAACCTTAGGCCTCTTTCTTGGGGCCACATAGTCTAAGGTGGGGAGCTAGATGGAGAGATGACCCTTAGGGCTTCATCATTTGGTGAGCTGACACAAATACAGGAAAAGGCTGCTAGTGCTCATTCATTCAATCTGGCCTTCTTATCTCTGCCCTCCCCCTTCTTCCATAGATGAGTTTTTATACCAATTACTGAGGGAGTTCTTGACATCATCAATGTGATATAGCATGAAATCAAGGTCTCAGGTTCCATCTTCAGAATCCATTTGCATGCAGGTGACTATTGAAGCTAGCTTGCTCTTGAACTCAGATTGATGCCAGTTGGCTGGGGTTTTTCCCAGAGGTGATATCTAATTATTCCCCAAGTGGTTTGGTTATAGATCCAGTCTATAAAGCTTAATTGTTTTAGGAATTTTATTATCTCTCTTGTAAACATAAATCAGGGAATTGGTTGCAATGGGAATTCAACTTTATAGGATTATATGCACATAAAGAGCTATCTTAACCACCTAAAAAAGGATCCCCATCTGGAGCTTCTAAATAATTTGACTGGCTATGCAAAAATAAGTCTTTTTTAATTTCCCTTATCATGTACACCTCTGCCACTAGGAGGGATTATGCCTTAGCTCCACCATATATCAGCAGGATTGTCCATTCTTGTGTTAATTTCTTGGGTTTTTGTTTAAATTTCTCCTACAATGTTGATAAAAATCTATCCATCTTTAGATGTTTCCGGTGGAAGAAATCACATATACTTTGGCAAGTAGCAAACCCCAAATTTCTTCATTCCTACTTCCATTCTTTTCCCTTATGAATAGGATTCAACACATTTTTCCAGCAGGACTTTTGGGTCATAGACAATAATGCTGCAGACAACATTTACTTATCCTAGCTTTTCTTTATTCTTATCAGTTCTTTTTGGTTATGCTGTTAATAAGTCTACAAGTCACTCTGCCCTGAAGAGATGATGCTTAAAAATCAAGAGATTTGTTCCAAATTACCTATATCTAATATCCACATGAATTTCATTTTCATTAAGTTCTTTGATTCCATCTTTCTAGAATCATTATAGTAACCCCAGAATACTTTCTCTGGCCCCATTTTTACTCTCCAAGCCAACCTCTTTTGTCATTCAGTAGAATTCCTAATTCCTTTGAGTCATTGGAACCCCTTCCCTCTGTGACATTGCCAAAGCTCCCTATGTACCCAAAATAATATGTTAAGTTCTCTCAAGCAGAAGAACCAACTATCAATTGTGATAGTCAAAAAATAAAAGTTTTAGAGGTGATGAATCTATGTTACGAGGTATAAGACAATCTGAGTCCCTGATAGCCCATAAGACTTCTTCCCTCTTCTTTCCAAACATGTCTCTACCAGAGGCTATTGGATTCTAATATAAATTATAGATCCTGGAAGTGTGATGGGGTGGATATATCACTAAATTTGGAGTAATTGAGCTTGAATTTGAATCCAAGATCTACCACTTACAGTATGATCTTGGGCAAGTCATTTGACCTCACTGGCCCTCAGTTTCTACATCTTTAAAATAGAATTTTGCTGGCATATCTTTTGACCTAACAATACCTCTACTGGCATGAATCCCAAAAGACATTTTTAAAAAGGGAAAGGATCTACATTACAAAACTATTTATAGCAGCTCTCTTCTCAGGGCAAAAAAAAATTGGAAACTGAGGGGATGCCCAACAATTGGGGAATGGCTGAATAAACTATGATATGTGATTATGATGGAATACTATTGTCCTATTTGAAATGATGAACAGGATGCTTTTAGAACAATTTGGAAAGTCTTTCTTCTAGTAAAGTAATATGTACAAAGTAACAGCAATTTCTTGGGATGATTAATTGTTAATGACTTTGCTATCCTCAGCAACACAGTGATTCATGAATATTCTGAAGGACTTATGATGAAAAATCTTATCCATATCTAAAGAAAGATTGATTGTATCTGAATATAGACTAAAACATTTTCTCTCTCTCTTTCTCTTCCCCCTTCCTTCCCTCTCTCTCTCCCCCCTCCCTGTTTTACTTTATTTTTCTTCAGGGTCTTTTCAGGGGGAGAAATTTATATTTTCCTTCACAGCATGACTTATGGTAATGTTTTGCCTAACTTCACATGTACTTTCTTAATGAGGACTGAGGGTAGGATTAAAGGAGAGAATCTGGAACTCAAAGATTTAAAAACAAATGTAAAAAAACCCCTTTTTTTCAATTTAATGGGGGGAGGGAATAAAAATACTAACAACACCTAAAAAATAAAATAGGATTTTGTACAAGAAGGTTGAGATCCTTTCTGGCTCTAAATTTAGGATCCTATGATCTACTATCTCTCATATAAAAGGGAAAATTCAGTTTGCTTGTTTGTTTGTTTTTAAATCTGACACATCATTTGAAAGGGAGTAATCAAACAAGTATCCTGTGGAGATAATACAGTAATTCCTGATTCATTAGTCCCATTACAGCAATACAATAAAAAATCAGACATTACCATACATTTCTTAGTGTACTGTTAATATAAAATCTTGCAATTAAAATTGAGAGTGGAAATACGGGAATAGGTATGAATCTAAACAAGTTAGGATGCATTCTTCCTAGTCTTATTACAAAATGCTTCTATTTTTAATATCACTTCCCTGATTCATTTTATTTCTTTTTTTATATTCTTCATATATTTCACTTACCTCTTTACAAAGCATATGCTCTAAAAAAAAAGGTTAGGTTTGGTTTTTTTAACAGAAAGGTTAATTAACTCAAATAGTTTGGTGCTAACAATTGTGTTTTCCTCTAGGATTATATGGTTTGTTTATGCAACTTTTGTCATTTACGTGGTACAGTAGATAGAACATTGGGCTAGGAAACAGGAAGCCTCATCTTCATGAATTTAACTAGCTGTGTAACCCTGGTAAATCACTTAATCCAGTTTGCCTCAATTCCTAATCTGTAAAATGACTAGTGAAACAAATAGCAAGCTTTATCAGTTTCTTTGCCAAGAAAACTCTAACTATGATTATAAAGATTGGTAAACAACTCAACAACAACAAATTTCATTTTTAACTCAAATAAATTAGGATCCTTTCCATATTTTTAGTTCAATTTTGCATATTTCCTTGTTGTTTAGCTAACTATAAGAAGACTAAAATAAGCACATTTTTGTTTATCTTAGATCTTACTGTAAGACCATTTTTTTCAAAATTATGGAAATTCTACTAACATAAATATATGTTGTTTGTGCTGTTTTATTTTTTTACATTAGGTAAACACAAAAACTGATGATAGAGTATAATGGAGATGATAACAAATATGTGAAAGAAGAATATAATTTGAGTATGCTATTTTAAAGGGTTTTAAAAAGGCAGTAATTTTAAAATGATGCCTAATTTGTTTTTTTATCTTGTCTTATGTTTTAATAAATTTAAATTAATAATTATCTTAAGCATTCACTTTTAAAATTTTGAGTTCCAATTTTTTCCTGGAGATCCTCTTCCACTGATTGAAAAAGGCAAGCAATATGATTTATACAAGTGAAGTTATGCAAAATATATTTCCATATTAGCCTTGTTGCAAAAGAATAAAAATAAAAGGAGTATACTCCAATCTGCACTCAGAGTTCATTAATTCTCTTTCTGCAGCTGGATAATATTAGTCATCATGGGCCTTTTGGAATTTTCTTGGATCATTATATTTATGAGAGTAGCTAGATCTTTCCCTGCTTACTGTCATTGTGATTGCTTTGTATAATGTTTTCATGGTTCTGCTTACTTCGTATTACATCAATTCATATAGGTCTTCTCATGTGTTTCTGAAATTATCCCCCTCAACATTTCTAACACAATAGTATTCCAAACAATCATATACTGCAACATATTCAGCCATTACTCATAATTTCTGATTTTTGCCACCATAAAAATTCTATGAATATTTTTGTATATGTAGATCCCTTTTCAATTTCTCATATTTCTTTGGAATATAAACCTAATAGTGATATTAAGTCAAAGAGTATGCACTGCTTTATAGCCATTTGAGCATAGTTCCAAATAGTTCTGAAGAATGGTTGAGATAGCTCACAATCCATAAACACTATATTACTGTAGCTGTTTTCCACATCCCTTTCAGTATTTGTAATTTTCCTTCTTTATCAATATTAGTCAATATGCCAGGTTTAAAATAGTAATCTCAGTTTAATTTGCATTTCTTTAATTATCAATGATTTATTTTATGCTATGACTATTGAGACCTTTGATTTCTTCTTTAAAATGCCCTGTTCATATTGTTTGATCTAAAATTGGGAGTTGCTTTTTATATTGATTCAGTTCCCTCTGTGCTTGAAAAAGGAGACCTTGATCATAGAAACTTGAGGAAAATAAAATCCACAGTGTCTGGTTTCTTTCAAATTTGGGCTTAATTGATTTTGTTTATGCAAATCCTTTTTATTTCATATAATTAGAAATTATCCATTTTACTTCCCAAGATCTTCACTATCTCTTATTTGGACATAAATTCTTCCCTTATACTAGATCTGATGAGTGACTCTTTCCATATCATCTAATTTGTTTATATCACCCTTTATGTCTAAAGCATGTGCCCATTTTCTAAGTACATAGTGTGAGAACTTGATATCTGTCTAGTGTCTGCTTTATTGCTTTCCAGATTTCCCAGAATTTTTTTTTGTGAAATAGTGAGTTCTTGTCTCCAAAGCTTAGATTTTTGTGCTAATCAAACACTGAATTATATTTACTTACTACTGAATATTTGGTACCAATCTATTCCAGTTCTTTTTCTTAGACAATACCAAATTGTTTTTGATAATTATTGGTTTGTAATGTAGTTTGAAACTGGCTACAACTAGGTCTCCTTTTTTCACTTTGATATTTTTGCATGTCTGTTTCTTTTTCTAACCCTAAAAAATGATTCTTAGGACATTTGATTGTTATGGTATCAAAACCACATTTGTATTATAGATGGCATTTGGTCAGATCTCACCTTTAATTATTTTTTTTCAAATTGTACATTTTATATTGGATTAATTGTTTTTAAAATGATTGGTAGAATTCATTTATAAAATTGATCTGGTTCTGACCTTTTTTTTTCTTATGGAGTTCACTTGTATTTGTTTTCAATTTCTTTTTATAAGAAAGACATTTAAGTATTCTATTTCCTCTTCTGTTCATCTAAGCAGTTGATATTGTTGTAAACATTCATCAATTTCACTCAGATTGTCAATTTTATTGTCATATTGTTAGGCAAAATAGCTCCTACTAATTTCTATAATTTTATCTTCATTATTGTTACATTTAACCTGTCCAGTAATTTATCTCTTTTCTTTTCTTAAATCAAATTACGCAATTGTTTATCTAATTATTTTCCTTCAAAATCCAGCTCTTAGTTCAATTTTTTACTTTCAATTAATCTCCCCTTTAATTTTTTCAGGATTTTTATTTCAGCTTATTAATTGAGGATTTTTAAGTCGTTCTTTTGCTAGCTTTTTAGTTTCATGCCAATTCATTGATTTGTTCTTTCTCTCTCTCTTTTTATTGATGTAAGTATTTAGATACATAAATATTCCCTTAAATATTTCTTGGGCTGCATACACAAACTTTAGTGTATTATCTCATTGTACCCATTGTCTTTAATGAATTTTTTAATTGTTTCTTTCATTTTTCATCCACTCATTGTTTAGAATAAGATTATTTTATTTCCCATTAATTTTTAATCTATGTCTCCAAGATTCTTTATTGAATATGATTTTATTACATTATAGTCAGAGAAGGGTGCACTTAATATTTCTACTTTTCTGCAGTTATTTGTGAAATTTTTATGACCTAATGCATGGTCAATTTTTGCAGTGGGATCATGTACAGCTGAGAAAAAAAAGCATATTCCTTACTATTCCCATTCAATTTTCCCTATCATATCTACATTTTCTAAAATATTTCTTTTTTATTTATTTTATTTAATTATAGATTTATCTAGCTCTAAGAAGGAAAAGTTGAAGTTCACCATTAGTATAGGTGCGCCTTCTATTTCCCTCAGTAACTCATTTAATTTTTTCTTTAGGAATTTCTGTGCTATGCTATTTGCCACATCTGTATATAATATTAACATCATTTCATTATCTTTGATACCTTTTAGCAAAATATTATTTCCTTTCTTGTCCCTGATAATTAGGTCTATTTTTTATTTACTTTATCTGAGTTCATTATTGGTATTCTTGATTTTAAAAAAAAACAGAAGCATAATAGATTCTGCTCTGGCCCCTTATTTTAACTTGGTATGGTCTTTCTGTATCACGTGTGTCTCTTATAAACAATATATTGATGAATTCTGGATTTTAACCCATTTTGCTATCTGCTTACATTTTATAGATGAGTTGATCCCATTCACATTCTCAGACTGATTATGTATTTGCTTCCATTTTCTTCTATATATTCCCCTCTCTTTCTTTATTCTGTCCATCCTCAAAAGTCTGTTTTGCTTCTGATCACTGACTCCCTTAATCTGCCCTCCCTCTTATTACTATGCCCCTTTTCTTTTATCCCATTTTCCTACTACTTCACTGTTTAGTAAGATAAAATTTTATACCCAACTGAGTATAATAAACACACACACACACACACACACACACACACACACACACACCTCTCTTTGAACCAGTTCAGATAAAAGTGGGGTTAAAGCATTGTCAGCTCTTACTCCACCATATCACCCTCTGTAAAAATTCCTCCATTTGCATCTTTTATGTGAGATAACCTTTCCCATTCTTTCTTTCTTTCCCCCCCTTTTTTTCTAATTCATCCCTCTTTCTCACCCCCTTTTTTTGGAGACAGTCGCAACATTATCAACTCATGCATGTGCCCCCAGTCTATATATATACCCTTACTAATTGCCATAATAAATCAAAAAATTCTTAAGAATTGTATCAGCTTCCCATATAGGAATGTAAACAGTTTAACCTTATTGAGTTCCATATTATTTCCCTTTCATATTTACTTTTTTATGGTTCTCTTTAGTCTTCTGTTTGAATGTCAGACTATCTGTTTATCTCTTGTATTTTCATCAAGAATGTTTGCAAGTTCTATTTTCTAATGAAAATTAAATATCCCATTTTCCCTGAATAAGTATAGTCAGTTTTCATAGCCTATTCTTGGTGGCAATCCTAGTTCATTTGCCTTCCTTTTCCCCACTTATCTGCTCAATCTACTTTTTAAGTTCTTGTTTTTACCAGTAAAGTTTGTACTTTTGGCCATTTAACCAATTTTGCTTTATAAGAAGGTTTTTTCAGTGAGGTTTTGTAGCAGATGCTTATATTTCACTAATTTTATTTTAAAAGTTATATTCTTCAGTATTTTCTCTCTCTCTTTCTCTTCCCCTTCACTATTAGTATTTCTGAAACACATGCACTCAAGGTCAGTATTTACCCCAGTGTCATATAGTTCAAAACCCTCTAAGTTGTCTTGGGCTGGGAAAAAAAAAAGTTTCACTTCTATTTTTTGTTGGCTATGCTGCTCTTGAATTTGGTTTGACATGTTATTTAAAAATTTTGAGAAACTCCACCAACTTGGTTCCTAGAACTTGAAATGTTCAATTAATCACACTATTTATTTCAGAATCACTTTTTATATGAACCATAACAAAGTTTCTTATTCTTATTGTTTAATTTCAGAAATCTGGAGCTTCTCTTGATTCTTTTCACTTTATAGGAGTGAGCCTGGGGGCTCATATAAGTGGATTTGTCGGACAAATGTTTAAGGGCCAACTAGGAAGAATTACAGGTAAGAGATTGTTTTTATAATATATATATATATGTATATATATGTATATTTAAATGCAAAATAAGAAAAAAATATAAAAAGAAAAACAGAAAAGAAAAAAAACAAAACAAAATGTTGTCATGTGCCCAGAAGAACATCAGGGAGTATTCAGAATATGTAACAATAAATTTTTATTTAAGAAAGCATACATATATATATATATCATATATCCTTGTAGATTTTTTTTGTTCTTTTATGTGAATTTTTCATTTTATTTTTTTTCCTTTTTTCATTTCCACCCCCACCGGCCCCAAGTAGACTACAGTTAAGCATGGGTATATGTGTGTGTGTGTTTATATGTATATATATTCACATGTGTACATTTACACACATACCTACATGCATTTATACATATATAGATAAATATGTCAAATAATATTAATATGGCTAAGAAATAATATAGATTCATCTCTTGATTAAAGCTTTAAGTATGACTTTGTCTGAGATCAATGATAACTAATCCTACTTTTTTTTCTTAAGGAATTCTACTCCCGATTCTCATTATAGTGTTTGTGTATACCTATCCTTTTGTGAATGTATTTCTAACCTTGCTAACTCTTCTACTTTATTTCTGTTCCTTGACTTGTCTTGCTATTTCTTAACTTCCCCCCACCCATGGATCCCTCCCCTATCTTCTTCCCCCATCCTTTCCTTTCCTCTATCCCTTCCCATTAATCTACACATCTTCTCCCTCTATCATAAATCTAGATACCTTTCTATATCTCACTTTATTCCATTCCTTTCCTTCTTTTCTCTTTATGTTAGTAGGTTTTCAGAACTACCAGCCCTCTTTTCCCATCTAATGCCTCTGTGTAGGTTCTTCCCTATACCTCATTCATGTAGAATAATTACTATTTTTATCTTTTCCTAGACAGTTTTGCTTTTTAGACTCTACTCAATTCTACAGCAATATTTCTTTTTAGTTACTGATAACTGATGTCAATCTTTAATATTTGGCATATATTTCCGTTAAAAAACAATTTGTCCATGTTAAGTCCCTTGAGATTAATCTTTGATATTAGCTCTTGTGTATTAAATTTTTTATTAAGTCCAGACAAAGTCCTGAAAATCTGCAAGTTTATGAAATGTCCTTTTTGTTCATTTAATATTATAGTTAGCTTTGCTGGATATGATTTTGTTGACTGCAGGCCTAGTTCTTTTGATTGTGGATATATATTATTCCAGGACTAGTACTCTTTTATTGTGGCTGCTGCTAAATCCTCTACAATTCTAATTGTACCTCCAGCATATTTAATTAGTTTTTTGTTGATCTGGGGATTTTGAAATTTAGAAATAATATTTCCATGTGCTTTCCTTATAGGATCTCTTTAACATGGTGATCCATAGATTTTTTTTCTATTTCTACTTTCCCCTCCTGTTTTATCACTCTTGAACAATTTTCTTGGATTATTGCTTGCATTATTGTGTCAAGATTCTTTTTTTGATCACAGGTAGTCCAATTATTTTTGTATTTTTTCTTCTTGATCTGTTCTCCAGATCTATTGTTGGTAAACTTTTATTTACTTATTTGTATTTTTGATATGAGATCTTTGTCAATAATAAAGGAATACTTCCTGGAATAACTATATAGCTCTCTAACTTCTGAATTGCCTTCAATCTTTTATATATTTTATGTCATCTAAAATTTCTTTATGTGTACATGCTGTCTCCTATAACAAAAATGTAACCTCTTTAAGAGCAAAAACTTTTAATTTTCACTAGTACATTTTTGGCACATTAGGTAGCTATTTAAAAATGCTCATTGTTAAGACTGATGTCAATATTCTCATCATAAATGAAAATAGGAGATTTGGGAAGTTGCAACTAAATGAAACCATATGTTCCACTGGTTCATAGGTCTTGCTCTAGAATCAGAACTATTCTATATATAGGTATATACAGAATCTTTTATATACCCCAATCCAAGAAGACATGTTTCTTAGCCCAGTTTTATTGGGTTAGTTTTTTATTAAAGTTGGACTAGGTAGTCTTAAGTTATCATCCAATTCTGAAATTTTGTGGCTACTCCTTTGAAATATACATATGTGTATATGTGTATATAGTACATGACAAACATATATGTGTGCATATATTATTTATGCATATATACATTGGTGGATTTTGTCAAATTCTTCATACTAATTTTAAAAAATGATAAAACCAATTCCTTTACTTGTATCATCAAAAATAATAAACCCAATTCTTTATTTCACTGTATTATTTGTACATTCCATTACATTTGTCATGAGAATTTCTATATTTCCCTACTTGACTTCTCTAGTGATATATTAATTCATTGCTTATCAGATAAAAATCATGTTCTAGGTTTATGATTGGTATCATAATTTTTATGAATGGTCTAAGTTTTGGATTATTCTTAGCACCTTCTGATTTATTCTCAGATATTGTCAAAATGATTGAACAAGTAGAAGGGGCTACACACAACTCAGAAAAATGTAAAAATTTTTATGGTGATAAGTGCATAGTTCTTTCTTGAAGCTACACTAAAGATATACAGATAAATAGAATCTGTTTGAGTTTACTAGCTGGTAACTTTTTAAATTATAGATGAATTGTGGAGCTTCACCAATGTTTAGAGACTCTGCATCTGTCAAGCTCTCTACATCAATAAAATCACAACTAAGCAATAAAAAATATCTAGGCATTTTTTTTAATTTGCTCTGCAATTAAATTAATTTCTATAATGAAAATTTTCTTTTTTGTATTTCAGGTCTTGATCCTGCAGGTCCATTTTTTTCTCGAAAACCACCACATAAAAGATTAGATTACACTGATGCACAGTTTGTTGATGTCATTCATTCTGATAGCAATGGTAATAGTAAATTATATGTTTTTTGTTTTCCTATAGCTATGAAAGCAATAGTAGAAATTCTTGGGAAATGCAAAAAAGTGGAAAGTGGGATATATAAACCTTTGGTGGATTGAGTGGACCTAATGTATGATTCTATATAAATTAAATATGCTTATTTTATAACATGAAATTTTCAACTTAAAGCAGAGATTTTAATTTTAGAACTGAATGTGGGTAGCAAAATTTAGCAAGGGTATTTATAGAATTTTTACATTCTTTCCTTGCCCAATCCACAGCTGAATATTTTGTTCAGTTCTATATCACATTTTACTAAGGGCATTAATAGTATGGAGAATGTTCAGAAAAGGATGATAAAGGTAATGAAGGACATAAAGATCATACCATACAAACATCAGTTAAAGAAACAAGGTATTCAGGTAGGGTTAAAACAAAGAAAGAAAATTATAGACCAATTTTCCTAATGGATATTAATGTAAACATTTTAAATAAAATATTAGCAAAGGGATTACAGCAAGTTATCCCCAGGATAATATACCATGAACAAGCAGTAGGAATGCAGAGCTGGTTCAATATTAGGAAAACTATTAGCATAATTGACTATATCAATAACTAAACTAACAAAGCTTATTTCAATAGATGTAGAAAAGGCATTTGAAAAAATCCAACACTCCTATTAAAAGCACTAAGGAGTATAGAAATAAATGGAGTTTTCTTTAAAAAGATTAATAGCACCTATTTAAAACCATCAGCAAGCATCATCTGTAATAGAAATAAACTAGAACCATTCCCAATAAGATCAAGATTGAAACAAGGTTGCCCACTATCACATTACTGTTCAATATTGTTTTAGAAATGTTAGCTTTGGCAATAAAAAAGAAAAATAAATTAAAGGAATTAGAGTATGTAATGAGGAAACCAAATTATCACTCTTTGCACATGATATATTTAGAGAATCCTAGAGAATCAATTAAAAAGTGACAAGAAAAAATTCCCAATTTTAGCAAAGTTTAAAAATACAAAATAAATCCACATAACTCATCAGCATTTTTATATATCACCAACAAAGTCCAGCAGCAAGAGATACAAAGAAAAATTCCATTTAAAATACCTGTAGGCAATATAAAATATTTGGGAGTCTACCTGCCAAGGCCAAGTCAGGAACTAACTATATGAACACAATTACAAAACAATTTCCACAAAAATAAAGTCAGATCTAATCAATTGGAAAAACATCAAGTGCCGATGGGTAGGCCAAGCTAATATAATAAAAATGCCAATACTACCTAAATTAGTTTACTTATTCAGTGCCATACCAAATCAAAGAAGCTATTTTACAGAGCTAGAAAAAAATAATAACAAAGTTCATCTGGAAGAACAGGTTAAAATTTCAAGAGATTTAATGGAAAAAAATTCAAATGAAGGTGGCTTAGCTGTACCAGATCTAAAACTATATTATAAAGTAGCAGTTATCAAAACCATTTGGTACTGACTAAGAAATAGAGTAGTCGATCAACGGAATAGGTTAGGGTCACAAGACACAACAGTCAATCATTATGGTAATCTAGTGTTTGGCAAACCACCAAATCCCAGCTTTTTGGATAAGAACTCACTGTTTGACAAAAATTGCCGGGAAAATTGGAAATTAGTATGGCAGAAACTAGGCATTGACTAACACCTAACACCCTATCTCAAGATCAGGTTAAAATGGGTTCATGATTTAGACATAGACATATACATAGACATGATTTAGGCATTGTGGCCAAAGAAGAACTGGAGCATATATTAAGTACAAAATGGATAATTTTGATTATATTGTTAAAAAGGTTTTGTGCAAACAAAACCAATGCAGAGAAGATTACAAGGTAAGCAATAAACTGGGGGAAATTTTTTTTATATTCAAGAGTTCTGATAAAGGTCTTATTTCTAAAATATAGATAATTGACTCAAATGTATAAGAATTCAAGCTATTCTCCAATTAATTAGTGGTCAGAGGATATGAAAAGACAATTTCCAGATGAAGAAATTAAAGTTATTTCTAGTCAAATGAAAAAATATTAGCAAATCAGTTGAGCTCATTTGGAGAGCAATTTGGAACTATGGCCAAAGGGCTATCAAACTATATATATATACTCTTTGATTCAGCAGTTCACTACTGGGTCTTTATCCCAAAAAGATCATAAAAGAGGGAAAAGGAACTACATGTGCAAAATGTTTGTAACTGCTCTTTTATGAAGGCAAGGAACTGGAAACTGAGTGGATACCCATCAGTTGGGGGATGGCTTTATAAATTATAGTATATGAGTGTTATGGAATATTATTGTTCTATAAGAAATGATCAATAGGATGATTTCAGAGAGACCTAGAAAAACTTACATGATGCTAAGGAAGTGAGCAGAACCAGATCAATTTACATTTCAACAGCAAAATTATATGATGATCAATTCTTGCGATGAAGAGAACTATCTGCACCCAGAGAGAGGACTGTGAGAACTAAGTGTGAATCACATGTTATTTTCACTCTTTGTGTGGCTGTTTGCTTGCCTTTTGGTGTTTTTTTCCATTTTTTCCTTTCTTGATCTGATTTTTCTTATGTAGTATGATATTGTGGAAATATATATAGAAGAATTGCACATATTTAACAGATATTGGATTATTTGCTGTCTAGGGAAGGGAGTGAGGGGAAGGAAGAGAAAAAAATTGGAACACTAGATTTTGCAAGGGTGAATGTTGAAAATTATGCACATGTCTTGAAAATAAAAAGTTTTAATAATAAAAAAGAAAAGAAGCAAGATGTTACTCTGAAGATTTAGAGGCAATAAGATAATTACTTTGCTGTATTCAAAGGATTGTCATGTGGAAGAAGAATTAGACTTCTCCCTAAATGGAAAAATTAGAAACAATGAGTGGATGTTGAAGAGAGGCAGAGCAAATATCGTTTATATTGCATTAGAAAAATAGTGAAAAATATACAAAGAATTGAAAACAATTGATGGCTGATTCTTTATTCATGCCATAAAAATATCCTTTTTATTCAAATGATGGTATTATGCAAGACCTTTAAATTATTTATTTTTTTAATGAATCAAATTTTTCTGTATCTGGTATGGCTAGGTTTTTTTTTTCTTTGAATTTTATAATAGTGTTTTTTCTTTAGCTCTTGGAATCCAACAACCTTTGGGACATATAGATTTTTATCCAAATGGAGGAAAAACTCAACCTGGCTGCCCAAAATCAATATTTTCAGGTAAATCATTGACACGTTCATGAGCAGAAGTAATTTTATGTTTAAGTTTAGATTGTATTAGAAATGTAATTTTAAAATACAATCTCTTTCCCAGTATTCTTCAACCTTATTCCTGTCACATAGCTTTTGACCCAGAAAGTCTGGCCTGTTTCCTAGAAATTCCTGGCTCTGGGGATTTTATCTGCCTATTTCCTATGTCCAGAATATGCTCCATCCTCATTTTTGGTTACTGGCTTCTGATTTTCTTTAAATTGTAAGTGAAATCTCATTTTCTACAGGAAGTCTTTCCCAACTTTTTCTTAATTATTTTCTATTTTTCCTGTTTATAGCTTTTTTTGTATGGTTTTGCTTGCTTGTTGTCTTCTCCATTAAGTTATGAGCTTCTTGAGGACAGGGACTATATTTTGCTTCTTTTTATATCCCTACTACTTAACACAATACCTGGAACATAGTAAGCACTTAACAAATATTTGTTGACTATTCTTCTCTGCAATGGTCTCTTTGTAGTCTTCAATGTAGATCAATGATAAGTGATGATATTATAATGGAGTTCTTCCATAATAAATGTTACTTTTAAATATTTTGCCTAATATACAAGATAATCTTTGCTTTAATTGGAATTCTGTACTATAGTAGGAAGTTTCAATGTATGAGAACAAGAAAACTCAAGCTTTTTAAAGTAGTTTGTGAGAATCTTCAAAATGTTATGATACTTGAATTGGTACTACACAAATAATATAGTGCTCTACACACACTTAATAAATACCTAATATGTACTTAGCAAGGACTTAATAAATATTGATTGAACTAATGAGTTTAATATCAGAATGAGCTAATAGATTTAATATTAGAATGTGACAACCATCATCATATTAGTAAAACTTTATTTGTGAGTTCATGATTAACTTACAAATATTAAACACTACATATATATTAACTATCTAGAATTAGTTAAATACTTGTTGAATTGAATGAAAATTTCTGAGCCATAACAATAGCTAGTTTGCCCTGTTCATACTTGCATTCAACATTCTCATTACCAAAATGTATTTCCTGATCCTACTACTCTCTACACTCTACATCCAGTTTGGTATAAGGAGAGGAGGATTTAGAGTGAGGGGCTATGGGTTCAAATCCTTCCTCTTAATAACAGATATGTGACTTAGGAAAGTCACTTAAGTTTTCTATTCTTTAGCTTCATCATTTGTAAAAATGAGAGGTTTAGAATTAGATGACCTCTGAAATCCACTGCATTTCTAATATTACAGTTGACAAAACAGAAATGGCTATTATAGATATGGTAGATGGGGGAAAGTAACTAATCATAGTCTCATTATGTTATCACATCATCATGGACTGAATGAATGCCAATGTGCTTGTAATGAGGCCTGATTTTTTGGAGTTGGGAAAGAATTCTTGACATAAGTTCACTTTTTCCCATAACACAGACACATTTATTCCCAGAAACAATTATATAGATGGTAATAAGTTCCTAGTATATATATAAAAGACTATATAAACACACAAAGATAGATGAACTCTAGCATAATGGTTATAATACCATCATAACATTGTGTATCTGGTTATAAAAAGTTTAAATGTGTCTACAAATGATTGTAAAATGTAACACATTTTTCCAGTATTAATTGTGAATATTGCATTTTGCAGATGGATTTCTTTTTAAATGATATTTCTTTCATTGCTCAAAATATTATGATCTCAGTTACACCCAACATTCAATTATTTGTAAGTCATACAATTCAGAATTAACATTTTAATTTAACTGAATATTCATTTCACTATGTTTTTTCCATTCAGGAACCTCATTTATTAAATGTGATCACCAAAGAGCTGTTCACTTGTTCATGACATCCTTGGAAACAAAATGTGATATAACTGCATATCCTTGCTATTCATACACAGATTTTAGGAAAGGCAAATGTACCATCTGTGAAGAGTTTAAACCAAAACCATGTCCCAAACTAGGTAAGCATCATTTCACACAAATATTATGCTTTGTGATAATGTCATTTGTGACAACATTTTCACCAAAAAAAAAGATGTATTCAGTTTTTATCTGGTAAATATTATGTAACTATACATTCCCAAGATCTTTAACATGGCTTTATTCTGAGCTTGAAATCTAAGAAGAAAATTCCACAACTTAGCAGAAATTTCTAGTTCCTTTCATAGAAATTAACATTTTAAATTTCTTCTCCATGAAATGTTTTTTTTCTTTTCAAATATTGTAAACACTATAATGAGTCAGTTAGTTGTCTGCTCTATTCTTTTCTTCCTCCCTCTAGCACTAAAGTTTTTGTGGTAATGCTCATTTTGAATAAATAATAAAGGACTTTAGTTAGGTGTGAGGTGATATTACTGTATTTACTTTACCAAAAAAATTTTGGCACATATTTTTTCCAGTGAAACATGAAAATCTGATGGCAAATTCTGGTATTCCCATTAATTTAGAACATCTTAGTATAACAGATAGGAGTTATTTGAAGCAATAGGAACAGTGAGAAAATTATTATTAATTAGTTTTTTAAATTTGCTTTCAGAGTATAAGTAAATGAAATTCATGCTTTTTCTCACAAAATTTTGATAAAAGGCTACTCTTGTTGACAACTGAAGCATTCCTGGGAGATAGGCTAAAAATACACAGAACCACATATACAACATAGAAAAGATGTTAAAGATCATCTATTTCAATTCCCTCTTTTTTACAGATGAGGAAACTGGATCTTCAAGTTGTTATGTAATTTTTAGCTTACACATTCTTTTATATTTCAAAAACCCTCTATGGTTATGAAGTTATGAAGTATAATGATCACTGCAACTTTCTCTGCCCTTTTTTGTCATTAATTGCTACTTATGAAAAGAGTTTCAAAGAAAACAAAATAATTAATACAATTCCAAACAGCAGCAACAAACAGATCCCCACTGAATCTGAGTTCCTTTATTCTTCCAAGATGCTGTGATGACAACATTAATGAATAAATAACTTACCTATCTGATGTAGCTGTTGCTATTCAGGAAGTCCCTATCTATATTGTGACAATGTAGATTGGCAGTTCTAATTAGAAGTTAGTACTTCCTGTGTTATTTACCCTAGCCCAATCCCTACCTCTACACAGCCCCTAGGAGATTGTATCATTTCTTTGGAGTGGCAGTTGGGGAGCCAACAATAAAAAAAATACCTCTGGGTAATGTGATATGGAGAAAAAAAGGTAAAGGTTGTCTTCATGGCCTATATTTCCATATCATCTTGTGGTAGGTGAATGAAAATATAGAGAGGCCTGAAATAGAGAAAAAGAACTGATCAGATCAGGCCTGTTGAGGAACCCTCTCCAACTAAGATCTTTTGTCCCACACATCAATTTCTTTGTATCCTGTTCCTAGTCAGAGCGTTTGCCACCATTCCATAGTACATCCAAGGGGACAGGATGACCTTATGGGAAACTTGTTGGAATCTGGACGGCTTTAATAAGCTATAGGAAACCAAGTACCAATCAGGTCAGACCAGACTTTTGGTATGACAGATCACAGACAAGTCTTTCTTAAATTTTTATCTAAATAATAACGCTACAAGTTTACTTTTATCCATTAGTAGAAAGAGAAAATGTGGAGAGAAAAAAACAATTATGTCTATTATGATGTGATCTACTCCACTCCATAATTTTATTTTTTAACAATTATGAAGACTTGTTACAGATTTATGACTAATTCTATAGGTAAATCAATAGAACCTTCCAGATAAGTCACTTGGAATCCCCACTGCATATATCTGAATATTCCCAAATCCATTATTGAGTTAAATTCTACATAACTGAAATGAAAAAAAGTAGTTGACATTTCTGAGGTAAAACAAGCTAACATTCTCCAAATGGATGTGCATCTTTGTAATAGCTTTGAACAGAGTGACAAAATTATTAGGTCAGCTATGAGGACATTCATTTAGGCTGTGCTTCTCATAGATGAACAGACCCTGTACTGCATTTATATATGAATTTTCATATGGATTTTTAAAGAATGTTAGGATATTCCATCTCAGCATAAGAGGTAGTAGTTGTCATTCTGATATTCTGGTAATAGCTACAGCAACAAATAAATCTTTTAGCTCTGTTTGATTTTTTTCTTGTAAGTACCAGATTCTTTATTATGTATTTGATAATGCTTACTGATGAATTAAAGGATTACTATGGTGGATAGTGCTATGCAGGCCTTTTTTGGCATAGAAGAAAATAAATTTGACCTGGAGAAAGGAGACTCGAATTTAATTGCCCACATGGGCACTAAAATAGGCCCATTTGAATAAGCAACAACTTCATTAAACCTTACTTTCCTTCTTAGAAAATAGCAAATAAAGTGGGCTGGATAAATTGATAGACAAATAGAATGGGACTTATAATACTTACATTATCTGTACCAAAGAGCTATAAGGATACAATAAAGAAGGGTCAGGTTTCAATAATCTATATAAATGATGGCTATTATGAGCATGTTAGAGTGTTCTTGTTAGGAAAGAGGGGAACAAATTTATTTAAATTCTTGCAAGACATCTAAGAGAAGTTTCTAGCATTATTCTTTTGGACAAATAGAGATATAGCATAAATGATAATAAGATTGCATGGATTCAGAACTGAGCAAATGGCTGGAAGAAAGTCATGATAAGTTAATATCATTTTGAGAGAAATCCTAGCATCTGTATTTGGCTTTTTATTTTTACATTTATTCAATAATTTGAACAAGTCACAGCTATTTGTTTATAAAATTTATAAATGGCAAAAAGGTCAGATGAATCAGATAATATCTGAACAGACTGGCATTGGGATAAATGTAATGTGGTTATTTTTTGAATATAAAATTTAATAAAGATAAATTTTAAAGTTAAATTAATATTTAAATTCAACATTTACTAAGATTATGTCATGTATCAGACACTATATTAGGCCCTTTGGATACAAAGACAAAAATAAAACAGTTCTTAATTTCAAGGAGATTAACAAAAGTAAACTAAGCAAAAGTAAGTTATTTTTTAAAGGGAGAGAGCATTTACAATTAGGGGTATAAATACTGAAAGCCAGGAATTTTAGTTTCGGACAATAATTTGTGTAAGTCCACAGATAAAAGAAGTTGAAAATTACTTCAGTGAATATTTAGTAGTCAAATTTGTTTTGACTACACTTTGAAAGAATGAGAATAATATTAAATAAGTCTGAAAAGTTAGAAAAAGGGAGAGAATAAAATCAGGAACAATTAGAAAGTGTTCATAATAGTCTAAATGAGAGATCATGAGAAGAGCCAAGAAATATGGAGATCATGGTGCCCATTCAAATGAATGCTCACATGTTTTGATATCTTCATAATGCTTATATGTATATATGTATATATACATATACAAATTTAAGTATACATGAATTATGTACTTGTACATATTCTGAATATGTACACATATACACATAAAACTAACATGTCTTTAGAAATAAATATATTTGGAAGGAGATTGAGTTTCTGGAACTAAAGAAAACATGTATAATTTCTATAATACTTGTGTGAATAGATTCACATGTGGAGGCAGTTAGTTGGAATACTGCTTGGAGTGCCAGATCTCAAATAAAGAAGACCCGAGTGCAAATGTGACTCCATAATCTATATTAGTTTAATGACCAAACAAGTCACTTAACTGTCTGCCTCAGTTTCCTCAGGTGTATAATGGTCACTGGACTGTCATGAGAATGAAATGATCATATATTTATACAGAATGTAACATAGTACATGGCTCATGGGCACTTAATAAACGCTATTTTCTTCCATTCATTTACTGCTTAGATTCATTTTTTTGCTACAATTGTTGCTACTTGGGTAGAGCAGCAGTTATTTTTCTGATACAACACAGAGTGATGTTAACTTTGAAACCCAACAAGTGATCCCTATTATTTACTATTTATTTGCTCAGTATTGAAGATTTTCTTCACAGTAAGAGCTCTGTGAATTGTTTTGAATTTGAACAATGAAGATGCAGTTTCTTAATCCCTGAAACTGTGAATTATATATGCTCCTATCAATAGCTAATTCACATCCTCAGGGAATTCTTATCTCCAAGTTATGAGGAGAAGGAATTTTTATTTTTGGACCCAGTTGATATGTATGGTCTGTGGGGAGCTAGAAGAAATTATAGCCTTGTCTTCAAGTCATACTTGTTGTATGTGTGTTCATTATAAAGTTAATATTCCCAAGTACAAGATTTCAGTAAGTAACATCTTAGTGATTTGGGTGCACTTTCCTATAATGAAGAGTTCAGTCATGTCTGCCAATTTAGTGCAACTTTTTGTTTGTGTGGTGTTTTAAATGGGTCACGAGAGCAAGCATTGTGCTGAGTATATTTTCTTGTTCACTTAATATCACATGCTTACTAAGGGACAGAAAGGTCATTTGTGGTATCACCCCTCACTTGTCCATAATGATATATTGTGATGTCATTTAGCCTACTTTTACATCTTTCATAAATATAATAATACAAAAGTGTAGCTACAGATTAAATGAAACTCTGAGTTAAATTCCTTATATTTTCATTAAAATAAAATAACCATTTTGCAACATATATTTTAACAAAATAAAAAAGTAATTTATTTGCTCTTTGACTTATAAATTCATATCTATGTATAAAGATTTGTTGGATTAATAAATATATGCATGTATTATTATATATGTATATAACATGTATGTGTACATAACATGCATGCTCAAAACTATAATTGTTTAATATATATATTTTATAACCCTTTTATGTTTCCTTTTAATAATGTCTTTTTATGGCTCCAAATTATTCCATTATATTCACATAAGAGTACAGGAATTAGATCTATTATTTTATTTAGATGTCTCTTAGGTAAGGAAATTTTTTTTTACCAATGGATCTTGGTACCTGCTCTGTAAATTTACACTCTTATCATTTTCTTTTTTTTTTTCTTTTTTGCTGAGGCAGTTGGAGTTAAGTGACTTACCCAGGGCCACACAGCTAGGAAGTGTTGAGTGTCTGATATTATTTTTCTACTCAGGTCCTCCTGATTTCAGGGCTGGTGCTCTATCCACTACACCATCTAGATGCCCCAATCTTAGCATTTTCTAAAGTACAAAGAGGTTAATTGATTTGTATTTAAATCATTAATCACATAGTATACAACAGAGGCAAGACTTAAACATAAGGATCTCTGACTTTGAAATCAACTCTATCCTCTGCATCATGGTTGCCTTTATATTAATGTAATATATTCAGATATACTTCTTTAACTATTGATATAATATATTTCTAGATTTTGTTTTTTACAAGAAAAATAATTAAAGATATTTTTGTTCAATTAAGTACTCTTCACCTATCTACCCACAAATACCCCCAGGATAGCCTCAACAGTGAAATCACTGGGTCAAAGAGTATGACTATTTTTGTAACACATTTGCCTATCACCAAATTATTCTCCAAAAATTTTAAATTGCCTACAATACCATCAGCAATATAATTGAATGCTTGTTTCCATTCAGCCTCATAAACATCAAGTTCCACATTTTTCTTCTAATTTGAAGTAATTTTAAATGTATTATAAAATATTTTAAACATTAATCAATTTGCAAAAGTAAATGTTCAAATAAATATTTTAAAAGATCATACATAAGGCGGAGCCAAGATGGCGAACTGCAGACAGCCTTCTCTGTGAACTCCTGGGACCTTTCCTCAGACCCAGACAAAGTGAGCCTTCGAACTGGTTTTTGAGTGAGGGCTCCGCCAAACATTTGGACTACAACGCACTTCTATCAAAAATCTACCTTGAAAGAACTCTGGAGAAGGTTAGCCTCAGGGGAAATCGGCCGCTGGTCACAATCAGACTCCAGCCGGGGCAGAAGTCAGGGCTGCGATAGAGGAGTGGATTTTAGGCACCCCGGAAGCCCCTGGAAGACGCCTGGGCCACTTTGCTCTGCTTGCGGGCAGGAGCTTTGGCAGATCTGCATTTGGTAAAGGGTGGATCGAGAGCAGCTGAAAACGTGGTCCTAGTGCGAATCTAGCCCGAACAGCCTCAGACCAGAAGTCAACTCGGCAAACTGCCCGAGGGCAAATACAAATTGTTGCAGTATTCTCTGCTTTTAACCAATATCCCAACTTTAAATCATGAGCAAGGAGCAGAAGAGAGCTCTCACCATAGAAAGCTTTTACGGAGAAAAAATAGAACAGTTCCCAGATACTGACATTATGAAAACAATCCCAGATGAAGCCACAAAGGCAGACTTAAGTTGGTCTCCCTTTCAGAAGGCTTACCTGGAAGATTGCATTAAGAATCTCGAAAGAGAGCTAGAAGAAGAATGGGGAAATAAATTGAGATCAGGGCAACAGAAATATCAAAAACTGGAAAATAGGACTGGTGAATTGGAAAAAGAAAACAGTTCACTGAAAAACAAAATTGGTGAATTGGAAAAAAATCACCAATTCATTGGAAAATAAAAATGGTGAACTGAAAAACAAAATTGGTGAATTGGAAAAAGACAACAATTCACTGAAAAATAAAACTGGCAAAATGGAAAAAGAATGCATTGAATCAAGAAATTCAATTGGCCAGCTACAAAAGGAGCTAAAAAAGATAACTGAAGGAAATAATACTTTAAAAATTAAAATTGAACAAATAGAAGTAAATGATTCAATAAGACTTCAAGAATCAATTAAACAAAAACAAAAAAATGAAAAAATAGAAGAAAATATGAAATATCTCCTAGGAAAAACAACTGACTTGGAAAACAGATCCAGGAGAGACAATTTAAGGATTATCAGACTCCCTGAAAGCCACGATGAAAAAAAGAACCTGGATGCTATCTTCCAGGAAATCATGAAAGAGAATTGCCCTGATGTTTTAGAATCAGAAGGCAAAATTGGCATTGAAAGAATTCACCGATCACCTCCAGAAAGAGACCCCAAAATTAAAACCCCAAGGAATATCGTGGCCAAATTTCAGGACTATTGCACCAAGGAAAAGATATTGCAAGCAGCTAGAAAGAAACAGTTCAAATACAGAGGAACTGTAATTAGAATTACACAGGATCTGTCAGCTTCCACTTTAAAGGATCTAAGGGCCTGGAACCAGATATTCTGAAAGGCAAAAGAACTTGGATTACCGCCAAGAATAAGTTATCCAGCTAGTATGAGCATTATCTTCCAGGGAAGAAGATGGTCATTCAATGATACAGGAGAATTTCACCTATTTCTAATGAAAAGACCAGATCTGAACAAAAAATTTGACCTACAAATAGAGAACTCAAGGGAAGCATAAAAAGGTAAAAAGCAAAACTCTTGAGAACTATATTTCTACTATAGGTATCCTTTAAAGAATGGCAGTATAATTTGATTTTTCTTTGATAATAATGGAAAAGAAATTAGAGGTGGAAGGAATACCATACTGAAAAAGAAAAAGGGGGGAGGGGGGAAAGGAGGCAAAATAAAGTAAAAATAAAGGAGGTAAAAAAAGGCAAAATCTCATAAAGAGACATAGAAGAACTAATATAATTGAGGGAAAGAAGGGAGGGTGATGAGTATTGTGTAAACCTTACTCTCATTAGATTGGACTCTAAGAGAGTATATCAGACACATTTGGCTTCAAAGAAAGGCCTGACCCTCCTTGTGGGAAGGTAGGAGGGAGGGGAGAAAAGGAAAGGGATAAACTAATAGAAGGATTAGGGGAAAGGTATAAAGGGGAGGGAGGGACTCTAAAGGGAGGAGGATTATTGGTGGGAGGTGGTCATCAAGAGCAAAGTACTGGGGAGGGGGGAAGGGAGAGAGAGGAAAGGGAAGAGAAAATCATAACTCTGGGTAAATAAGATGGCAGGGAATATTGATATAGTTATTTTAACTGTGAATGTGAATAGGATGAACTCTCCCATAAAACGTAAACGGGTAGCAGACTGGATTAAAAGCCAGAATCCTACAATATGTTGTTTACAAGAAACACATCTAAAACATAGAGATACATACAGAGTGAAGGTAAAGGGCTGGAGCAGAATCTTCTATGCTTCAGGTGAACAAAGAAAGGCAGGGGTAGCAATCCTTATCTCAGATCAAGTAAAAACAAAAATAGATCTAATTAAAAGAGATAAGGAAGGAAACTATATTTTACTAAAGGTTTCCATAGACAATGAAGCAGTATCAATACTTAACATATATGCACCAAGTGCTATAGCATCCAAATTCCTAGAGGAGAAGTTAAGAGAGATGCAAGGAGAAATAGACAGTAATACTATACTAGTGGGAGATCTCAACCTTGCTCTCTCAGAATTAGATAAATCAAATTCCAAAATAAATAAGAAAGAAGTTAGGGAGGTTAACAAAAGGCTAGAAAAGTTAGGTATGATAGGTCTCTGGAGGAAATTGAATGGTGATAGAAGGGAGTATACTTTTTTCTCAGGGGTTCATGGAACTTATACAAAAAGTGATCATGTGTTAGGGCATAAAAACCTCAAAATCAAATGCAGAAAAGCAGAAATAGTAAATGCATCCTTCTCAGATCATGATGCAATAAAACTCACATGTAATATAAGGCCAGGAGAAAATAGACCACAAGTTA
>JAJPUD010001450.1:142251-188891 GCA_023553655.1 Myrmecobius fasciatus
GCTAAACCAGGTAGGGAGAAAACTGAGAAAGAAAACTATAGACCCATTTCCCTAATGAATATTGATGCAAAAATTTTAAATAAGATTTTAGCAACAAGATTACCGAAAGTCATCCCCAGGATAATACATCATGAGCAAGTAGGATTTATACCAGGAATGCAGGGCTGGTTCAATATTAGGAAAACAATTAGCATAATCAATTATATTAATAACCAAATTAATAAAAACCATATGATTATCTCCATAGATGCAGAAAAAGCCTTTGATAAAATCCAACACCCATTCCTATTAAAAACACTGGATAGTATAGGAATAAATGTGCTTTTCCTTAAAATGATTAGTAGTATCTACTTAAAACCTTCAGCAAGCATCATATGTAATGGAGTCAAACTAGAACCATTCCCAATAAGATCAGGAGTGAAACAAGGCTGCCCACTGTCACCATTATTATTTAATATTGCCTTAGAAATGTTAGCTTTGGCAGTAAGAGAAGAAAAAGAGATTAAAGGAATTAGAGTAGGTAATGAAGAAACCAAATTATCACTCTTTGCAAATGACATGATGATATACGTAGAGAACCCTAAAGACTCAACTAAAAAACTACTAGAAACAATTCACAACTTTAGCAAAGTTGCAGGATACAAAATAAATCCACATAAATCATCAGCATTTTTATATATTACCAATAAAGTTCAGCAGCAAGAGATACAAAAAGAAATTCCATTCAAAATAACTGTTGATAGTATAAAATATGTGGGAATTTATCTGCCAAGGGATAGTCAGGAACTATATGAACTAAACTACAAAACACTTTCCACACAAATAAAATAAGACCTAGTCAATTGGAAAAACTTAAAATGCTCATGGGTAGGACGAGCGAATATAATAAAAATGACAATACTACCCAAACTAATTTACTTATTTAGTGCCATACCAATTAAACTCCCAAGAAATTATCTTACAGATCTAGAAAAAATAGTAGCAAAGTTCATTTGGAAAAACAAAAGGTCAAGAATTTCAAAGGGATTAATGAAAAAAAGGCTGACGATGGTGGACTTGCTGTACCAGATCTAAAACTATATTATAAAGCAGCGGTCATCAAAACCATTTGGTACTGGCTAATAAATAGAGTAGTCGATCAGTGGAATAGGATAGAATCACAAGACAAACTAGGCAATAACTATAGCAATTTGGTTTTTGATAAACCCAAAGACCCCAGCTTTTGGGATAAGTATTCACTATTTGACAAAAACTGCTGGGAAAACTGGAAACTAGTGTGGAAGAAATTAGGGCTTGACCCACATCTAACACCACATACCAAGATAAGATCTAAATGGGTTCATGATCTGGATATAAAAAGTGATATTATAAGTAAATTAGAGGAATGTAATATAGTTTACCTCTCAGACCTATGGAGATGGAATAAATTTATGTCCAAAGAAGAACTGGAACTCTTAATTGAAAACCAGATAGATAACTTTGACTATATTAAGTTAAAAAGTTTTTGTACAAACAAAATCAATGCAGACAAGATTAGGAGGGAAGCAATAAATTGGGAAACCATCTTTACATTTAAGGGTTCTGATAAAGGTCTCATCTCTAAAATATATAGAGAATTGTCTCATATTTATAAAAATTCAAGCCATTCTCCAATCAATAAATGGTCAAAGGATATGAACAGACAATTTTCAGAGGATGAAATTAAAACTATTTATAGTCATATGAAAAGGTGCTTCAAATCACTATTGATCAGAGAAATGCAAATCAAGACAACCCTGAGGTACCACTTCACACCTGTCAGATTGGCTAAAATGACAGGAAAAGTTAATGATGAATGTTGGAGGGGATGTGGGAGGGCTGGGATACTGATGCATTGTTGGTGGAGCTGTGAACGGATACAGCCATTCTGGAGAACAATTTGGAGCTATGCTCAAAAAGTTATCAAACTGTGCATACCCTTTGACCCAGCAGCATTTCTATTGGGCTTATATCCCAAAGAAATCATAAAGGAAAGAAAAGGCCCCACATGTGCAAGAATGTTTGTGGCAGCCCTTTTTGTAGTGGCTAGAAACTGGAAATTGAATAGATGCCCTTCAATTGGAGAATGGCTGAATAAATTATGGTATATGGATATTATGGAATATTATTGTTCTGTAAGAAATGACCAGTAAGATGATTTCAGAGAGGCCTGGAGAGACTTACATGAACTGATGCTGAGTCAAATGAGCAGAACCAGGAGATCATTATACACGGCAACAACAGTAGTATATGACAATAAATTCTGATGGACATGGCTCTCTTCAACAATGAAATGTTTCAAACCACCTCCAATTGTTCACTGAAGAAAGCCATATACACCCAGAGAGAGGGATGTGAAATGTGGACCACAACATAACATTCTCATACTCCTTGATTGATGTTTGCTTACATTGTGTTTCCTTTATCTGATATATAGTTTGTGTAGATAAGATTTTTCTTGCACAACAATGATAAGTTTGGAAATATGTATACATATATTCGATTTGCCAATATTTTAACATAATTAACATGTAGTGGATATCCTGCCATCTAGGGGAGGGGTGGGGAGTTGGGGGGAAAATTTGTAACAGAAAGCTATGTAAGGGTTATTGTTGAAGAATTACCCACACATATGTTATGCAAATAAAATAAAAAAAAATAATTAAAAAAAATAAAAAAATAAAAATAAAAAAAGATCATACATAAAGCCAAACACTCCAAATTAACTATCTTTCCTCTTAAAGTGCATGCTATCAAAGGTCCATTTTTATGTTCTCTTCTGATCTTCTTTTCCATAATTTTAGTTTTGATTTTGTAATTTTTACATAGTTGTAGTTAGTTATATTGCCCTGATTTGTTTCTTTTCCATAGAATGAATATAAGCTTTTTTTTACATTAGGGAGTTTGTTTTTTGTCTTTGTGTACAAATCTGATGAAACTTTACAAAAACTTGAGGAAAGAAAGAAAACAAAAGGTAAAAAAGAAAAAAGAAGATATATTCAACTGACTAAAGATTTTCAAAAAGTAGCAAGAAAACATAGGATTTTCTTAAATGAAAAATGCAAAGAAATAGAAGTAAATAATACAAAGGAAAAGAGATCTCAAGAAAAAATATCAAGGGAAAGTATCATGCAAAAAATGGGCATGACAAAAGACAAAAATGGTAGGGGCTTAATAGAAAAGGAAGAGATTAAGAAGAGATAGCAAGAATACATAAAAGAACTATGTGAAAAAGATCACTAATAACCACAATGGCATGGTTACTGATTTAGAGCCTGGGAGAGCCTAGAGAAGATGAAGTCAACTGGAATTTAGGAAATCTTACTAACATAAGGCTGATAAAGTGAGAGAATTCCAGCTAAATTATTTAAAATCCTAAAAGATGTACTGCATTCAAAATGCCAGCAAATTTGGAAAACTAAGCAGTGATTAGAAACACTAAACTAAATTATATTAACCCTAAAGAAGGATAATAGGAATATTCAAATTACTGAACAATTAATCTCATTTCACATATCAGCAAAATTATATTCAAGATTCTGATAGTTAAACTTCAGCAATATATGAACCAAGAATTATGAGAAGAGAAGGTTGGTCCTTGATGAGGCAGAAGAATTAGAGATCAAATTGCCAACATTCACTGAATTATTGGAAAAATCAAGGGAATTCCAGGAAAAAGAATCTATTTGCTTTATTGATTACACTAAAGCTTTTTTAACAAAGTTTGGCAAGTCCTCAAAGAGATAACATGGGATAATTGATGTAACCTTGGGAAAAGAGTAGTACAAGGCTATATGCTATAATTTTGTTTATTTAACTTACATGCAGAATACATCATGCAAAATATCAAAAAAAAAAAAAAAACAAGATCTTGACAACTGATCCTATCACTTCCTAGCAAATAAAGGGGTAGGGGGAAATGGAGGCAGTATCAGGCTTTATATTTTTGGACTCAAAGATCACTGCAGATGGTGACTCTAGCCATGAAATTAAAACACTTATTCTTGAAAGGAATATAGAATATCTGGAAAACATATTTTTTAAAAAGCTTGCCAGATTCTATGGTTAAAAATATGGGTTGGGGGCAGCTAGGTGGCGCAGTGGTTAAAGCACCAGCCCTGAAGTCAGGAGGACCTGAGTTCAAATGTGGTCTCAGACACTTCCTAGCTGTGTGACCCTGGGCAAATCACTTAACCCCAATTGCCTCAGCAAAAAATATGGTTTTACCAGTAACAAATATATTTTGATCAATGATTTTGAATTGTGGTTATGGAGAAGACTTTCTAGAGCAATTTGGGACAGCAAGAAGATAGAATCAATCATAAAGAAATTAATTCAGGTTATTCATTAGAAAGTCAAATATTGTAGCTAAAGTTTAAATACTTTGATCCCAATGAAAAGACATGACAAATTGGAAAAGATCCTGATATTGTGAAAAACTGAAAGCAAGAGAAAAGCGGGACAGAAGAGAATGAGATGGATAGATAGTGTTATGGAAAAAACAAATATGAACTTGGTCAGACTTCAAGCCATAGTGGAGGATAGATGGGCTTGGCTTACTATGGTCCATGAGGTTACAAAGAGCTGGACATGACTGAACAACTAAATGACAATATTCAAATACCTAGCAAAGACCTTGAAGATAATGGGTTAACAAACATTCATGGATTGATTCATTTACTGTTAAGGATCATGCCTAAGTGTGAAGGGGCAGTTCAATTCTCAAAAGCCCCCTCAACTGTGAACACCCTGAAAGAATTGCAACTCAGCTTTTACTGACACAGATGTTTCTTGTGAATTGGGAATGAAATAAATTGGGGGCAAGAGGGAAGAGGAGAGAAGTCGGAGAATGCAACTGCCTCTCAGTCTCCTTGTATTGTTATCATCCCCTCACATGAAGGGATCTATTCTGCTGGTCAGAATTAGATCCCCAGCAGCCACTAGCAGGTTGATCCTGTAACAATTTACTTTGCCTCATACCTTTATGCCTTTTATGTTTCTTTGCATTTCTCATATTTATTATTTGTTTCTTATGTTAGTGAACGAAAAAGCAGTTTTCAAATATTTACTAAGCCCTAGGGGTGGAAATAGAAAAGGAAACCATTCCCTCTTCTCAAGGAACTCACATTTTAACAAGGGGAGCTAATATACATTAACAAATCTCAGTCCCAGTTAAGATAGAAAGGCCTTTGGGTGCAGCAATAAAGCATATCGTAGTGCATTTTCTATAATGTCATTTCTACTGATAATAATATGGAAACATTTGACAGTACCAAGGATTTTTGTAATGAGAATTTTATTTTCTGATCTTCATTAACTGTGGCTGCTAAGAAGTCAGGTGCTACAGCATCCACAGAAGCAATTGCCAATTTCCTTGATGATGGCTACTAGTCTGGGATGGTAGCAAAATAGTGGTTACCTGCATGGTTCTTGAACTTGCCAGTGACAGATGGTGAGCTATTTAGTATTAATCATAGCATGGGAAATTAACAGTTTCTCCACAGCAACTGCTCTCTTGAAGGATGAATATGGAACTTGAACTAGAAGCAGAACTTGTGGTCTTGGGGGAATTGTTATTCTCAAAGCCCTTGGATTCAAAACTCAGGACTGCCATCAATATTGGCATCTAAAAGGAGATGGTGGGTGAAATTGTGAACTGCTTTGGCTTGCTTAGGATAATATATTATGTGTTTCTTCACCAAGTGGCTTGAGCTAGGCTGACTTACCTAAAGAAAGTCAATTTAGATCAGAATCTAAACTTTTATCATTGAGAATAAGCACGAGTAATTCATTAACACCCAAATAGCACATACTCAAGAATTCACTAGTTAGAATTTACCATTGTGATAGAAAAATATCAATTATATTCATGTTCCATAGTTTTATTTAGTCAGCTACTCCCCAATTATTAAACAAATGTATAATTTTCCATTTTTCACAATTATGAACAAAACTGTTTTGATCAACAGTCTAGAGATTTAAAGCTGGAGGGGACTTCATATAGTCTAATATTCCTATTTTAGAGAGAGAGAAAAGTAAGCTTCAAAGAATTTGCCTATTACTAAAATTGGAAAAGTAGGAGTAGAGTCCAGATCTCCTGATCCTTTTTGATATATTATGTGAGAATTTGAGAAGATAAATATGTGAATAAAATTAATATTTGGTGAATTTGGAGATTATGCTGAAAGTTAATTGTAAGATTAATATAATGAAATATTATTAATTTGCTCCATTGAATTTATTTAAAATGTCCATTAAAAGAGACCTAGTCACAATATAATACCAAGAACATTGGCATATATACCACATAGCTATATACAATATGAAGGGCTCAGAGTATTTTAAAGAAATAGGACTTTTCTATGAACTACTGTCAATTCAAAAGAAAGTGGACTTTCTATTTGAAACATTTTTCTTCTCCTTCAAAAATTCTGTCTCCTGTTCATTTTCATTGCAGCCTTATTTAAGATTTACATACTTTAAATTGCAGGTTACTATGTGGACCAGTGGAAAGACATTTTAATTAAAAGGCAGCCTCCTGGAATGAGTGTTTATTTTGATACTGCTGACAAGGAGCCATTTTGTAGTGAGTTGCAAACTTTTTAAAAACATCCTTTATATTCATACTTTATTCTGACTACTTATTTTATCATCCTTCGAAACACAAGATCCTTTCAGAAGTAATTGAATTCAATGGTTGTTAATATTAGATTTATAAAGATTGTATTAGTATGTGAAAATAGATTAAAAATTGTTTCTTATATTTAAAGAATCTGTGACTTTGTCAGCATAGGCACCCTTACAAAAATTAATGAATGGTCTTTATGAGTTGATTCAACTAAAAAATTCATCATTCTTCTATCTAATCATGAGTCTATCAGAAATGACATAGGCTGATCCTCAAGTGTCAGACATACTATACTCAAAATCAGAGCCATTTCAAGGTAGTAGTACTTAAAGAATTATGTTTAGATTTTTTACACAGATTTTGGGAATTTAGAATGATTTCCATGTATATCAGACACTAGAGAAGACTGCTGAATTGCACAGATAGTAGTGTTCTTTGTTTCTACTAAAGCAAAATATAATGAAATTTATCATTATTTAGGAAATTCAAGCAAATCAAAAGATTGACATTTTGCTAATTTTAAATCCAACAAATGCATTTCCTACATTGCAATATATATTTTAACTATAATATTTCTTTAACTTCGGTACAAAACTGTCTAAGATATAACAATATCTTGAATGAACAATAATCTTTGGGGAGGATAACAAATTACTGAAATATAAAATCAAGCAGGCAGAAGCATCAGTAGTAGAATGCATGATAATAATGCAGAGAATGTAGGAACTACAATGTGATCTTCCCAAACCAATTTGTGCTCCCTAAAACATAATTATTAGTAATACATAGCATTAGTATGTTTTATATGTACATATATAATTGTTACAATATTATCTTCAGTTTTACAAGCAAGGTATCATAATATCATAGGCTTCAGATCTCTGAGGATATTAGAGGTAATTTAATCCAATTCCTTCAATTTACATATGAGGAAAGGAGGCCCAAAGAAATTAATTCATATATTCAAGGCACATAGGAAAGTAGTAGAGTGAAGATTTGATCCCAAGGCAACAAACTCCAAGCTATACTTATAAAATGTATGACAAACTCATCATGTAAATGTGTTTTTTTCTTTTTTTATTCTTCCCATCCCCCCTACCCTGCCCTAAAGGTAGTTATTATTATACACAAAAGATATAGATGTAAAATTATTCTATACTTATCAGTTTTTTCTCTAGATAAAGATAGCTTCATTCTTCATAAATCCTTTATTTTTAATTTATGAATTTATGATAGTCAAAATGACGTGGTCATTCAAATTCATTCTTAAAAAAAATTCCTGTTACTGTGTAGGATGCTTTCTTGGTTCTGTTTACTATGTTCTTCATCATTTTGTGCAAGTTTTTCCATGCTTTTCTAAGATTATTGAGCTTAATATGTCTTATAGCACAGGAATATTCCATCACAGCCATGCACTACAACTTGTTCAGCCATTTCCCAGTTGATATATTTCCTACAATTTTTAGTTCTTTTACATCATAAAGAAAGCTGCTATAAATATCACATTCACATTCAAAGTTGTAATTTATGTTTCTGAATTTCCCTCCATCTTATTTTTACTCATGATTTTCTTTCTCACCCTGTTTTTACTCTATCTCTGTTTCCTTAACATCTCCCCCTACTCTCACTCCCCATCCCACCCACACTTTCACAAACTTTTCTTTATCCCACTCATTCATCATTTTACTTCCCAATCATTTCTTCAACCTTTCATAATTTTGCTTATGACTTCATCATTTAAGTGATATTATTTTCTATAAGGTTTTGGAGAATCTCAACTACTAAGGCTGATGGCTTTTATGGTTTCTTCTTTTTTGGTTTTTGATATTATTGAACACTCTTTTCCCCCTCAATCCCAATCCCAATCATTTCTTCAACCTTTCATAATTTTGCTTATGACTTCATCATTTAAGTGATATTATTTTCTATAAGGTTTTGGAGAATCTCAACTACTAAGGGTGATGGCTTTTATGGTTTCTTCTTTTTTGGTTTTTGATATTGTTGAACACTCTTTTCCCCCTCAATAATCTTTCCCTCTTGGTTTTTATGACATTTCTCTCCCTTGGTTCTCCTCCCTCCTATTTGACTATTCCTTTTTACTTAACACTTTTGGATTATTATAAAATCACCACTCCTAAAGTGAAAGTGGTTCCCATTTTCTTGACTTTCTTCTTCCTCTATTCTACCAATTTCAGTATTGTCATATGCTTTTTTGAGGTAAATTATTACTTCTGTGTAAATAATTCCCAATGCTAAGTGCCTATACTATTCTCTTGAAAACAGTTCCTATGTTACCTGCTTTAATAGTTCCAATTATTTATCCCATTGATATCTCAAACTCAGCATGGATAAAACAGCTCATTTTCATTTAAACCCATTCCCTCTCAAAGCTTCTCTCTTTTTTTTTTTTTTTTTTTTTTTTTTTTTTTTTTTTTTTTTTGCTTTTTGCTGAGGCAATTGGGGTTAAGTGACTTGCCCAGGGTCACACAGCTAGGAAGTGTCTGAGACCAGATTTGAACTCAGGTCCTCCTGACTTCAGGGCTGGTGCTCTATCCACTGCGCCACCTAGCTGCCCAAAGCTTCTCTCTTCTTTTAGAGAGTGCCATCATCCTGTCAGTCATCCAAGTTTATAATTGTTTGACTTTTATGATACTGAAGGAAGCATGATATTATGAATCTATCTTTTTTCATCTTTTTGTTAATCCACCTTTTCTTTTATGACCAAAAAAGAATGCATAAGATTGCAGTGTGTAAAATAATTATTTCTTTAATTTTGTCCATAAGGAACTTTACCTACCATTTTATCCCTAAAAATTTCTGCATTGTAGTAGAACTATTTAAGCAATAGTTACCTAGTATGTGAATTCATATAGGAGATATTTCTCCCCTAAAACCATGATTTAGTCATAAAATTGAGACATGGTGTGTTTTCTATTTTTTAGAAGTCTGTCTCATAAAGTTAGTAATTTTAAAGGCCATATATTTTACCTCTTCCTTTTCTAACTTGAAATTTCACAGTGTTCAAACTCCTTCAATGCTAGACTCTCTCCAGACACTTGTTCCTGTACTTTTTTGGAGCATAATTGGTGAAGATGTCTTCTCATTATTTAGGATTAGAAGACTACAAGTCAAAATATAAGAAATAAAATGCTTTATTAAGAATCCAAGTCAATTCCCCAGTATCTTCCTCTGTGCTTGTTCCATTCAATCCATTTCACTATATAGTAACACAAGCAAAATAATAAGAATTTAACTTAAGGCAGGCATAGCAATCATGATCTCAGACAACACAAAAGTGAAAATTAGTAGATAGGCAGAAAAATTATATTTTGCTAAAATGTGCCACACTTATTGAAATAATATCAATAAATTTTACAGCAAGTTTCTCTAAGGTCTCATTTCTCAATATATGAATATAGACCTAAGTCAAATTTGAAAAAAATAAGAGTCATTCCCCAATTGATAAATAATCAAAGGATATAAACAGTTTTCATAAAAAGAAATCAGACCTATCTATAGTCATATAAAAATTCTATATTAACTAGATAAATTCAAATTAAAACAACTCTGAGATACTACCCTACAGACTCAAAAATTATAAATGCTGAAGGGGAAAAGAGAAAAATAGGTACACTAATGAACCACTGGTAGAGTAATGAACTGGTCTAACCATTCAAAAAAATCAGTTTGGACCTGTACAAAAAGGACTATGAAAACTGTGCATACATAGTACCTTTGGTCTTACCCCAAAAAGAAAAAAAAGAAAAAGAAAAAGGACATGTATAAAATATTAATAGCAATTCCTTTTGTGGTGGCAAAGAATTGGAAATTGAGGAGATGCCTATAATTTGGGGAAAGGTCAAATCGTTATGATGTTTAATTATAATAAAGTACTATTAGGCTATAAGAAAAAATGAAGTGGGCAATTTCAGAAAAAATTCATGGCAAGACATATAAATTGATACAAAATAAAATGAGAAGCACTTGGAGATCATTGGCATACTAAGAGCAATATTGTAATGATTATCAATTGTAAAAGACTTAATGCAATGATCAAAAACAACTTTAAAGGACTCATGATAAAAAAAAAACATGCTACCTATTCCCAGAGAGACAATTGATGCAGTCTGAATGCCAGTGGAAGTGTAATCTTTTTTATATTCTTTATTTTTCTTGCTTTTTTGAAATATGGATAATGGCGAAATATGTTTTACATGTTTTTTACATGCATAGTTGATATCATATAGCTTGCTTTCTCAGTGAGGTGGAAGAAGTGAAAGAAGGAAAGAATTCAGAACTCAAAATTTAAAAAAAAAAAAGAATAAGAACAATAATAATTTTTAAAATGAACTTAACTTATAAGATTTAAAACCATCATTGTATTTCTAGTGTTGACATAAATTTGAAGCTATATATTTTGTTTTTCAGTGTATAACTATATTCTTGATGTTGTTATTTTGGAGAATATTACAAAGAAAGGTTATATGAAAATTAAATTAATAGATGTATATGGGAGAGCAGAAGAATCAAAAATCAAAAGGTAAGTAATATAAAGACTTACAAAAACACTGAATTTGAGATTTGGAAGAAACCTCAATGACTATCTAGTTTAACCCACATAAAAAGAGTAATTTCTACTGTAATATATTTAATATGTGGTTTTCCAGTTGCCAACTGAAGAATACAACAGAGAGGTAAGACATCATTTCTCTATACCCTCCATTCTATTTTTGGACATTGCTAATTGTTAGGAAATTTTTCTTACATCAAATTTATCATTTCTTCTTGCAAGTTTCACTCATAATTCTTTGGATTATTGCTGTTTGGCCAAAACAAAATCTAATTTCTACTCAACAAAATTAAACCTTTGAGGATATCTACATTTTTCCACCTGTATCTTCTCTTCTTCAAGCAAAAAAAAAAAATACATCTATTTCTTTCACCTGAAATTCAGATTACACAGATATTAGACCCTTTTACTATCCTAATGTCATCCTGTGGATATTTGTCATTTTATTAATATCTTTCTTAGGGACAGTGGCACCCAGAACTATACACAATAATCCAAATGAGGCCTGAGGAAGGCACAATAGAGTAAATTGTTACCTAGAGCTATACCTCTCTTAATGCAGGCAAAAATCCCTTTAGTTTTGGTTGATTTTTTTGTTTGTCTGGGACCAGTGTTGGTATATTAAACTTGCAAGCCCCATTACTTTTTCCAAAAAAAATTATTGTTTAGCAATCTAATGTTCGTAAGGTTTATTTTGATACTATTTATATATGTGTATATATGTGTGTAGAGGCTTTCTACATACATATGTATGTTGCACATATGTATACATATATATGAAAATCCTTACTTTTTTTCTACTGAAATTCATATAATTGGATTCAACCTATATTCCAGCCCAGAGGTGTCAAACACAGCTTTTTTTATTAAAAAAAAATCTTCCCAGAAGCAGATTAAAATGTAGTTCAGAAATATTTAATAAAATAAAAAAAAATCTATGGTTTTTCTAAATAAGTCAGTATGAGACTAGCAGCGATCGATCTCTGATGGAGTTTGATACAATTGCTCAAAATTCTTTTGCATGTTGACTCTGACATCCAATTTGTCTGCTATCCCTTCTATTTTTGTGACAGTTGCAAATTTGGTGGACATGTCATCTTTAATCTTTCCCAAATCATTGATAAAAAATGTTAAATAGGAATGGGCCAAACAAAGATTCCTATACTCTGCCAAAGAACTCTTTTCATGCTGTTAGTGAACCATTAATAATTATTTTTGAATGGACCTATCCAAACAGCTCTGTATCCATATAATGGTATCATCCTTAATACATAACTCTTTATCTGCTTTTGATAAAATCTAGGTAAATTGTATCCATGAAATTCCCACCATCTCCTAATTTAGAAATGTGTGAAAAAAAAAAGCACAGGAAAACTTTGTTACTCTATGATAACTTATAATTGATTAAGCCCCCTTTTATCTTCCATTTTTTAGATGTTCTCCAACCATCTCTTTAATGACCACTCATTGAATTATCCCAGGAATTAAATCATGTTCATGGGACTATACCTTATAGAAACTATTCTATTTCCTTTTTTTGAAAATTGGGTAAACCTTCATTAATCTTATAATATTTCTGATATTTTACATGATTTTGAAAATATCGTAGATAGAGTCTCACCACACATCTGCTAGTTCTTTCAGGATTGGAAGATACCAATCATCTCAGTTAGGTGATTTGAATTCATCAAGGGAAAATAGATATTCTCTTTTTATCCCCTAAATTATATTGGGTATCCCCTTCCTCTTAGTTATTTTTGTCCTGTCATTTACAGTGTAGAAGTCATTCTTCTTGGCAGAGAAAAATAAAAAAGAAATTATATTTGAGCAGCTTCACTTTCTCCTTGTTGCCAGTTAAAACCATCAAATTCAACACAAATAAAGATTCGTTTTTCATATTTTTTCTCACCATATATTTTACAATAAAATAAAGGAAACAGAAGACACATTTTTCTTTACCTTAGCTTCTCTTGTTAGTGTCAGATCATTTTAAGCATTCTTGACACTGTTTTTATAGCATCATGTCATGCTTTATCTTTTCACAGTTAACTTGACTTCTTCAGCATCTCTTCAGTTACTGGATTTCCTTGTACAAGATGCTGAATATAGGATGCTAATATCCAGGGTCATAGTACTGTCATGGATTTCATCCCCAACAGATCTCAGTAATACCTATGTGATTAACTTTGCCTCTTTGTCATAGAACATCTTGTTCTTCTCACTACTTAATCTTTGGGAAATTTTGTATAGATACTTGAGGATATGGTTTTACTATTGGTTCCATTCTTGGATTATATCTCCTATGGACTTTTGCATGTCTCAATTGCTGTTCTGTTTTGTTTCTAATTGCTCTCTGTAGTACTTAATTTTTGTAATACATGTAGGAAATTTTCTTCCCTCATTCTTTTCAAACATTGTTTTGATTAGATTATAAAGTCTATATTATTATTACATCTCTAGTTAGAGAATTTTCATCCTTTTAAAATGTGATCCAGAAGTTCAAATCTCCTTCTTAGACATGATTTTCATAGCTAGATATTTACTTTCCAAATTAATTTTTCAAGATATATTTTCAATATATCTTGCCTTCCATAGAAACAGTGATGAAAACATATGTACCCCTGTAGTCTTAAATTTCATGCTCAAGTTTCATAATTATTGACAATACTTCTCAGATTTCTTCTGGGAATGCCATTTGTACCCATCCAAATCATCAGAAATAGGTAGTCTTCATTTTGCTGTCTCCTGGAACACATATAACTGTCACTGAAATGTGGGGAAATTATAAGCATTGTATTAAATGTAGTGCTTTTCCCATGACATTTTACCTTCTCTTTTAAGTTATAAGTCAAAGATATATTCATATAAGTGAAATACTATAGCAATTTGACTTAAATTCAATTGATATGTATATGTAAGAAAATTTGTGTTCTCTGAATAGCAGTAGTTTGTTTTTAACTCAAATATCTAATTTTATCTTTAAGAAATTCTTTTAATGATATTTTTATGACTCTTAAAATTGTATATTAATTTGAAAAAAGTTATGTTCACATTTTAAAAATGGAAAGAATTTCAAAAGCTAAAAAAGTTGAATCCTTTTTAAACAATTGAACATAGTAAAAGATTCACATTACTATTATCATAAATGGAACATAATTTTTTTCATGGAAGGCTGCAATCTTAAATGCTAAATTTATTTTTCCATAATTTATTATCAAATTAATTTACTTAGTAGTTTTCTATAATTAATATTATATATAAATTTTGTCATTAGTAATAAATTTGACATTTATCAATTTGGGGGGAGGAAGGACTGTTAACTTAATTCTAAATACTTTCAACAAGTAAATTTACTTCCCACTTTTTTGTTAAAATTATGTAATTCACTCCTTTCATCATTATAATTAGTAAAGTTTTGCTCTATTTAAAATTAAAGACATATATGATGATGTGTTCTGTTTTCTATCTAGTTACTTGGCAACATATCCTATCTATGAAAAAGTCAGTATTCTTGCCGGATTTTACTATGACTTTAAAGACATTTCAAAAATTGTTTTGACCTATTCTCAAAAGAATGCAAAACTTAAATGTTTTAAATGCAAATACAAGATTCATCATATAAAATTAAGATCACTTACAAACCCAGAAAGGTAATGTATAAAACATATATATGGTGGGTTTTCATTTGGGAATTTGTTTTTAAATTTGAGTGAGCTAGTTATCCATTTGCTTAGAGACATGCTGGGAAAGTGTTTTGTTTTGTTTTTTTTTTTTTTTTTTTTTTTTTTTTTATTGTGTTTCATGCCTGGTCACCTACTATCTTAAGATGTGGTCCAGAAGTTCAATTCCTATGCTCAGACACAAGTTGCATAACCAACTATTCACTTCCCAAATGAATTTTCCTCATCTGTACCTTTTGCTTTTGATAAACAACAATGAAGAAATATAACTATTTTCCTATATATTTCCTCAAAACATTTACATTCCAAATTATCTGCTTTGGTAGACTACCCATACTCTACATGTTAGGGAAGACATGTATGGAAAACTTCTATTGTAATGTTGTATGTATCACAAGGGAAAACTTTGTAGAAATTGAGAATCTTAATGCTTTACGTTATAACTATACTTAGCTACTGTCTACACCATTAAGGAAAGCAAACATAAAGTCATCCTTTACCTATTAAACAGGATAAATATACTTTGATTTACACAGTGGATATGTTCTATGAAATTTTAATCTGAGTAAAAGTTTCATAAATGAAATAATTTTAAATTCAAAAACGGGTCATAATTTTTAAGTAGTAGCTTACATTTAAATTGTGCTTTTACAGTTAATAAACATTTCACAAACACTTTCATTTGAAATTCACAAAACTCTGAATTAGATAAAGAGACTAGTGACTATTTTATGGATGAAGAAACAATTTCCTGAAAGATTAATGGCTTGCCCAAGTTAATAAGTGGTATATTCAGGAGTAGATCTCAGTCTTCTCAATTTCAGTGCAGACCTGAGTGTTGAACACTTTAAAAATTTATCTGTTTTGCCTTTAAACTCTGTTTAGAAAAGAAGATGAATCTAGCTAATTTCCTATATAGCATTATAATCTTCACATAAATAATTATTCAGATATTTGAAGAAAAATTGGATTTTTTCTGAATATATAAATATTTGTTCAATGCTACACTTCATTTCCTGTTCTATAGATCTCTCCCTAGCAAAATTTGTAAGTCAAAAGGGGACTAGAGCAGGGCTTTAATGATGTATAGAATTCCAATATACATGTAGAAAGATTATTTTAATAGAAGGGCAGTGACATCATCAATAAAAATAAGGAAAATTTTTAAAAACATTTTAGGAATCAGTGATTATATCAGTTTGGGAGAATTGTGGGATTAAATAGCACAACAATCGTTGGATAAAACATAAGAAAGTGTACTGAAGCCAGATGGTAGAGAACTTTAAATTCCAACCTGAAGAATGTAGATTTTTCAAGGGTATCCTATGAGAAATATAAAAAAGAAAGAATTAAAAAAAAGAAAAAGAAAAAATAAGAGAATGACAAGATTAGATGGGATGGTACAATCAAAACACTGCCATTACCACTACTTCTATTACTACTTAAATTGCTACCATTACCTCACATTTCCATAATATTTTAAAGCTTACAACAGGATTTATATATATATATATATATATATATATATATATATATATATATATATATGTATATATATATATTATCTCATTTGTTAATGTGTAATAGAAAGCACTGGATTTTGAATAAAAAAATGTGTTCATATTTTGACATTGATATTTCTAAATCCTGTGGCCTTAAGCAAGTTAGTTATTTGACATCAGTCATCTAATCTCAGTTAGGCATTAGATCATTAGTCATTTAACCAGTTAGTCATTTAACCTCAGTGGCCATTTATATATTTCTTTATTTATAAAATGAGGGAGTTGAACTAGGTGGCTACTAAGATAGACAAAATCTTATAGTTGGAAATGAAGTGCCAAGTATAATAAACAGTAAAAGGGGCATTTTGACTAAGTTATATTAACCATAATAATATGTAGGATCTCTGGAAAGGTAGGCTGTTACCAATTTGTGAAGGGTCTTAAATGCTAAATATAAAAATTTATGTTTGTTCCTATAAATAACAAGGAAACACTGGATTTATTAAGTATGAGAATGACATGGTCAGAACTGCATTTTGGGAAAATCATTGTGATAGTGATGTTGGGGATAGATTATAGTGGGACTATTTAAAAGGAGAGTAACAAATTAGAAATCCATTACAATAGTTTAAATAGTTTATCTCTTCCTTCACTTTTTCTAGGTATTCATGCAATCCCCACACAAACTCATTTTTTTCCTTTCAGTATTTTCTACTATGTGGCATTTTTGGGTGGTATAGACAAAAGAGCATCAGAATAGAAGTTAGAGAGACCTAAGTTCAAATCTGACCTCATACATTTACTAGCTGTATGACGCTGAGCAAATCATTTAACTCCTTTTGACTCAGTTTCCTTATCTGTAAAATAAGGTGGAGAAAGAAATGGCAAGCCATCTCAGTATCTTTGCAAGGACAACCCTAGATAGGGTCACAAATACTTGACAGATGAAACATCTGAACATCAATGAAAATGTAAAAAAAAAAAAATAACATTTTCATTACATAGTTTGAAATATTGTTTTAAGAAGTTCTACTTTGTAAATAAATGTAGTTATTATTGCAGCAGTTAAAAAACACACACCACTGTGACAGTAAGTACAGGATGAAATATAATAGGAAGAGACATCAGTCAGGAAAACCAATTAGAAAACTGTTGACATAATAGAGATACCAGGTAACAAGAACCTGCTATGAACAGTAGTGAATTTGAGAAGGGAAGGGGCAGATATTAAATACTTTGTAAAGAAAGAACTGACAGTGTCACAATGGAAAGAATGAAGGTTTGAAACTAGTAGCTAAAATGTTATCATCTATATAACTTTGGGCTTGATATAAAATGAAGAGGCTGCATCAAGCAATCACTGAGGCCCAATGTAGAGATGTAGAACTTATATAAGATAGATAGATAGATAGATAGAGGAATATATTTGAGAAATAAGGTCTTTATCAGCAAAACTTGCTATAAATTTTTCCACAATTTTAATTACTGTGTATTTCCCTCCATTCTATTTCCTTCCATTTATCCTGTTCTCATTCTCTCTTTTTACCTTGTTCATCTTCAAAAATGTTTCGCTTCTGATTATTATTTCCCCTAATCTACTCCCTCTTCTATCAGCCCTATCCCTTTACTTTATTCTTTTACCCTCCTTTCTTATAGGGTAAGATAGATTTTTATACCCAAATGTATGTATGTGATTCCCCTCTTTTAGCTAATTCTAAAGAGTAAGGGTTCAAATACTTCCCCAGATCATCTACCCCATCTCCTCCTAACTGTAAAAGCTCTTTTGTATTTATATTATGGGAGATAATTTAAACTCTTGTATATCTCCCTTTCCTCTTATTTTTCTTTCTTAATGCTTTATTTTTTTAGATGTTATCCCATCATATTCAACTTACACCAGTGCCCTCTGCATATGTATACTCCTTCTAACTGCCTTAATAATGATAAAGTTCTTAGGCATTACAAGTATCATTTTTGTATTTTGGAATGTAAATAGTTTGATCTTATTGAATTCTTTATAAATTCTCTTTCCTGTTTACCTTTTTATGCTTCTCTTGAGTTTTGTACTTGAAAGTCAAATTTTCTATTCAGCTCTGGTTTTTTCATCAGGAATGCTAGAAAACCTGTTTCATTGAATATCATTTATTCCCTGAAAAATTATGTTTGTATATTAGATTATTGGCCATCTAGGGGAGAGGGTGAAGAGAAGGGAGGGGAAAATTGGAGCACAAGATTTTGTGAGGGTGAAAGTTGAAAATTATTTATGTGTATGTTTTGAAAATAACTTTTTCCTTTTATTTTTTATTAAAATTTTAAGTTTGATTTTGCTGAGTGATTATTGGTTGTAATCCTAGTTCTTGTCTTTCAGATATTCGTATTTCAAGTTCTTGAATCTTTTCCCACAGAAATTGCTAAATCTTGAATTATATAACTCACTCCACAATATTTGAATTGGGTCACATGGTGATTTGGCTATAATACTCCTTAGAGTTTTCATTTTGGGATCTATTTCAAAAAGTTATTGGTGGATTCTTTATATTTCTATTTTACCCTCAGGTTCTAGACTATTGGGATATTTTTTCTTGATTATTTCTTGAAATATGCCACCTAGGCTTGTAGGTAGTACAATAATCCTAAAATGATCTCTCCTGGATCTATTTTCCAGGTCAGTTTTTTCCCAATGAGATATTTTATATTTTCTTCTATTTTTTCATTCTTTTCATTTTGTTTTGCTATTTCTTGATGTATCGTGGAATCATTAGCTTTCACTTGGCCAATTCTAATCTTTAAGGAATTACTTTCTTTAGTGGTATTTTGTACTTCCTTTTCTATTTGGCCAATTCTACTTTTTAAGGAGTTCTTTTCTGCAATGAAATTTTGTACATCATTTTTATATTTGATCAATTCTGCTTTCTAAGGAGTTTTCTTCAGTGGATTTTTGTGCCTCTTTTATCATTTGGTCTATTCTCTTTTTGAAAGTATTATTTTCTTCAGTATTTTTTGTGTTTCCTTTACTAAGCTATTGACTCTTTTTTTTCATGATTTTCTTGCATCACTGTCTTTTTTTCCAAATTTTTCCTCTACCTTTTTTATTTCACTTTTAAACTTCTTTTTTAAGTCTTTCAGGAATTCTTTTTGGACCTGAAACGAATTCACATCTTTTTGAGGCTTTGGATCCAACATCATTGACTTGATTGTCTTCTTCTGTATTTGTGCTTTAATCTTCTGCTACTGTAGTACCTTTTCAGGGTCAGGAGATTTATTATGATTTGCTCATTTTACCAGCCTATTTCTTGACTGTTAGCTTTATGTTAAAGTTAGGCTCTGCTCTTGATGTGGAGGGAGCATTGTTGCAGCCTTAAATATTTTTGTGCAGCTCTTTTCAAAGCTAGTTTGAGAACTATATGAGCTTTCAATTCTTCCAAGATGCTATAATCTAAGAAAAGGTGTGTATTTCTCTCCTATCCTGTGGTCTAGTATATGAGCAACTAGAAGCACTCTTTTGCTTCCTATAAATGTGACCAGGATCCCTGCTTCCCTGTGACCTCAACCTCTGGTATGCCAGTACTTTTCTCACCCTGAGATTGTGACCCCAGCCTATTAACCAGATCCAAATGTAGGTAATTTCCAGCAAAAGGACCCCTGTAAACTCCTTCTAACAAGTTGTCAGACCTTCTTACCATCTGTGACTTGGATCTCTGAAAAAAGCCAGTTCAGTTGCCTCCAAGGCCTGCTGCTGACTTGTGCATGGTATGGCCACTGCTGACTTGCCCAAATGTTTCCTTCTCTGGACTGAGCTCAACTCTCAATGCATAACAACATAAATTTCCTGCTGAGCTTCTAAGTTTTATGGGGCTTAAAAATTGCTTCACCCCATCTTTTTGTGGGTTCTGCCACTCTAAAATTCATTTTGAGGCATTATTTAAAGTTGTTTGACAATGAGATAATTCAGACCAGTTCCAGTGATTTTGTGATGAGGACAGTCATCTAGACCCAGAGACAGGACTGTGGGAACTGAGGGTGAATCACAACATAGCATTTTCACTCTTTATGTGGTTTGCTTGCATTTTTTTCCAATTTTTTCCTTTTTTTGATTTGGTTTTTCTTGTGCAACAAGATAATTGTATAAATATGTATGCACATATTGGATTTAACATATATTTTACCATCTTTAATATATATTGGATTGCTTGCTATATTGGGGAAGAGTGAAGGGGAGGGGAAAATTGGAACACAAGATTTTGTAAGGGTTAATGTAGAAAAATTATCCATGCATATCTTTTTTTTTCAATTGTTTTCTTAGTTTCTATTTTATTAATCTCTGCTTTGTTTCAATTTTTTTTCTTTATTAAAGCTTTTTATTTGCAAAACATATGTATGGATAATTCTTCAACATTGACCTTTACAAAGCTTTCTGTTACAAATTTCCCCCCCCCCAGTCCCCACTCCTCCCCTAGATGGCAGGAAATCCACTACATGTTAATTATGTTAAAGTACTTGACAAATCAAATATATGTATACATATTTCCACACTTATCATTGTTGTGCAAGAAAAATCGTATCTATAAGAAAAAAAAATCTGAGAAAGGAAACACAATGCAAGCAAGCATCAATAGAGAACATGAAAATGTTATGTTGTAGTCCACATTTCATATCCCTCTCTCTGGGTGTATATGGCTTTCTTCACTGAACAACTGGAACTGGTTTGAAACATTTCATTGTTGAAGAGAGTCATGTCCATCAGAATTGATCATCATATAGTATTGTTGTTGCCGTGTATAATGATCTCCTGGTTCTGCTCATTTCACTCAGCATCAGTTCATGCAAGTCTCTCCAGGCTTCTCTGAAGTCATGCTGCTGGTTATTTCTTATAGAAAAATAATATTCCATAACATTCATATACCATAATTTATTCAGCCATTCTCCAATTGATGGGCATCCGTTTAGTTTCCAGTTTCTAGCCACTACAAAAAGGGCTGTCACAAACATTCTTGCACATGTGGGGCCCTTTCCTTCCTTTAAGATTTCTTTGGGATATAAGCTCAATAGAAACACTGCTGGGTCAAAGGGTATGCACAGTTTGATAACTTTTTGAGCATAGTTCCATATTTTTTGAAAATTAAAAAGCTTTAATTAAAAAGGGAAAAAAGAAAGAAAATGAAAAAAATAGTTATTTGGAGAGTGATTTGGGAGAGCTCAGATGAATCCCTGCCTTTTCTCTACCAGCTTGGCTCTGTCCCTTAGGGTTACAAAAATAATCATGACAACCAATAATAAAATAATAATTTAGGATCAATTCAAGCACAGCAAATGTTATAATACTAATAATTTTATCATTCATCAAGATTTAGAATCTTCTGGGGTAGGTAAATATTAACAATATATTTGTGCAGAAATGATGCATATCCCTGAGCACACCAGCAACAACTTCTGACCAATTGCCATCAACAGGCAAACATACACGGGAGATGTAAGAGCAACATCAATCCCTAAACCAACAGTCTTGTTTCTAATCCAGTCTCCAGGGGTGTGGGGGAATGTGAAATGTTGTTATTGTACTAATTCTTTTTCCTCTTTCCTTCCTTTTCTCTCTCCCTCTTTTAGACCACCTCTTTGCAGATATGATTTTATACTGAAAGAAAATGTGGCAACAACACTGAAACCACAATCCTGTAACACAACAGACATGTAGATGAAGTGATGTTTAACAATGAATATGAAAATATTGGACTTTACATTGATCGAGAAATCACAGTGAAGGGAAAATATAGTAATCCTTGACCTGTATTGAGATTACCTTTTATAGAAAGAATAATTTCATATGAAATTAAAATGATCTTGTATGTTGGAGCAATGTTGAAAAGTCAATATTCAGAGAACATAGTAAAACAAAACGGAGTTTTTGAAGATAGAGTTATAATATTCAACTCAATTTCATATGATCTATTCCATAAATAAATATTGTTTTATTGCTAAGAATATATTTGGATAAGGAATGGAAATCTTTAGAGTTCCTTCTGAGAGAATTCAGTATGCTGCTTTAATAATTCCCAGGTATTTTTACTGTTTTAGTAGAATAAGTCATTGTTCTTGTTAATAGTACATTTTGATAGTTTTAAGGTTTAAAAAGCACATTATCTTTCATTCCAAAAATCATTTCATTCTATTAAGTCATTGGAATGAAGACTACTGTAATACCAAAAATCCTAGAAGAGTATACATATTGGTTGAGTGAGAATAGCTGAACATATTGCAGTTTTTAAAAAATGTGAATGTAACCCTTTGACCCAGCAGTGTTTCTACTGGGCCTATATCCCAAAGAGATTTTTAAGGAGGGAAAGGGACCCACATGTGCAAAAATGTTTGTGGCAGCCCTTTTTGTAGTGGCAAGAAACTGGAAATTGAAAAGATGCCCATCAATTGGAGAATGGCTGAATAAATTATGGTATATGAATGTTATGGAATATTATTGTTCTGTAAGAAATGACCAACAGGAGGATTTCAGAGAGGATTGGAGAGACTTGCATGAACTGATGCTGAGTGAAATCAGCAGAACCAGGAGAACATTATACACAGCAACAAGACTATACGATGATCAATTTTGATGGACATGGTTCTCTTCAACAATGATGTGATTCAAACCAGTTGTGCTGCGATAAAGATAGTCATATACATCCAGAGAGAGGCCTGTGGGAACTGAGAGTGAACCACAACACAGCATTTTAACGCTTTCTGTGAATATTTCCATGCATTCTGTTTTCCTTCTTAGGTTTTTTTTTTTTTTCTTCTTCTCTTTCTAGATCTGATGTTTCTTGTGCAGTAAGATAACTGTATAGATATGTATACATGTATTGTACTTGTCATATAATTTATCCTATCTAGCATGTATTAGATTACCTGTCATCTAGGGGTGGGGGGCGGGGGGAGGGAAAGGAAAAGCTTGGGGAAAAAAAAGTTTTTTGTTTTTTGTTTTTTTTTTTTGCAAAGGTCAATGTTGAAAGGTCACTCATATGTTTTGCAAATAAAAAGCTTTATTAAAAAAAAAGAAAAAAAATGTGAATGTAACTGAAAACAATTGAATTATTTAAAATGATCTGAAGAATTCAAAGACATGGGAACAAATAATTATGCGTAAGAAAATAAAATCAATGTGATACAACAGAAAGGGCAATAGATTTGGAGGTAAAAGATTTGGGCTTAAATTCAAGGTCTGCCACTTATTTCCTTTATATTCTCTGGGTCTTAGTTTTGTCATCAATAAAATGACATAGTTTGATTTGATTATCCCTGAAGTACTGGATTTTGTAAAGATTTCAATTTAATTTTTCAATTAATAATCATTTATTTTTCTCTTCTTCCCATCCTAACTCCCCAACTGATAGAAGTAGGGAGAGGAAGAAAGGAAAAACCAAACCTTGTAAAAATATGAATAATTGAGCAAAACAAATTTACATTGCTAGTATCCAAATATGCCATATTTTATATTTTGAATCCATCATAGAACTGAAGTACTTTCCATCTCAAAATTTTATGATACTATAAATCAAAAGAACATTGGTATACAGACTGGTTATTAATTTGTAATAAAAGATAATAGCATTAGGCAACAGAAATATAGAAAAAAGGAAGAAATAGTAAATTTCTTATAGACCATAACCTGATAGAAATAGTGATCAATTTCATAACCACAAACAAAAGACACAGAGTCAAATGGAGGTCTAATACAAAATCCTAAATTGTGAGTGATTCAAAGAACAAATCATAGAAATAATGGTTTTATACCATAAAATGATAATGATAAAAGAAATTCCAAAATTTCTCTGTGGTTTATGGTGTTCAGGGGAGAAAAAATCATATCCCTAAAAACATACATTAGAAATAGAATGAGAAATAGAAAAATAGAGGATTAATGGACTGCAAATTTCTTAAGTTAGGAAGCCAACAAATAAACAAAAAAATAGCAAAAAAATAAAGATATTAAAAACTGGAAATAACAAAAAAAAACTGCTGTAAAAATGATAAATAAAATTGAAAGCTGGTTCTTTGAAAAGACCAATTATATGACCAACCCTTTAGGCAATTTGGTTAAAAAGAAGAAGGCAGAAAAATCAAATATGTAAAATAGCAAATGAATAAAATAAAATAATAAAACCAGAACTGATATTGAATTCCCTGGAGTGCAAACAAACCATTGTGAGGAGTGACTTTTCTACTGGACCTCATATGATTTTGCCTCCTGTTGCAAAAGAATTCAGAACTGGCCTTTATCTTTTCTTCTGCATTCCAACTTCTGCCTTTATATTCTGGGACATTAATATACATATTGGCTTCCCATCATACATCTATTTTTCTTCTTCAACTCCCATTATTTGCATATTTGCTCTACCTCAGTTATAGGAATAGCCTGTATCATTCATCACTTCCACCATTTTAAATTTAATTCTGTATCCTGTTTTTAAAAAAGAAACTCTATCATCTGATTAGTTTGAAGAACTACTGATTGACATCAGGGGAAATGGCAATTTGTCAACTGGATTTGAGCAAAAATTTATGCACAATTGCTGGATGGTATTGACAAATCAATATAATGATTTAATAAGCATAATAGTATCCCTTTCTTCCATTTGGACATATACATCTATATTATATATCTTTTTGTGTCATCTTTAACATCTTAAAGTAAAATAGCAAAATAAACTAAACTTAAAATCAGATATTTGCATCATTTATCCAAAAGAATGTTAATACATGATTTTTAAAAATCATATCAATTATATTGTTCTCACTACGATATTAACCATAATTTAATATCCAAATACCTTATTGCATTTATAAATAAAATAAACTATTTCAAGATATTGGTTATTTAATTTTTACCTTATCCTTTATTATTTTTATTTTATCTGCATTTTAATGCATAATATATTAGTATAGTAGTATTTACAAACAACTAGTTTGTAAGCAAATACATATATACTGAGCATAAGTAATTAAAATATCTTCGCTTAAGAGAATATATGATAAACAGCAATTTTGAGACCCTTAGGGTAAACAACTTTTTGAAAGGTAGTCTTATCTGAATCATAAGGACTGGGAGCAAAATAATAGCATCTGCTGGCCATTACATAGCAAATTATATTGTATAGTCAGATTAGATGAGCTAAGAAATTATTTAGATTTCTTGCAAATTATTTAGATTTCTTGCAATTGACACTTACGAATACAGGAGAAAGGAAGAGATTGAGGTCCTGGATCTAGTCTGTTACAGTATATTGGCCAGGTCTAAAGGACCCTTAGGGCAATGGTTATAGGGTTTAATTATCTCTTCCACCATCTCTAGCAAGGACAGTTCTACCAAAGATCCTAGTTTAGTTGTCAATTAGATTATCATCCCATGGACAGACTGTGGCACTGAGTTTCTGATCCAGTGCTAAAGATTAATGTTAACTGTTTGACTCTGAATGCCAGTTGGACTCTGAGTAAAGTGACAATTGATTTATGCAATTCTCACCACCAGTGAAAGCAAGGATCAAGAGAACAACCTTAATCAATCCCTATCTATTTCTTCAAATGTTAAAGATGTAAATGAAAAGCCAGTCTTAAGGGCCTATAATCTAATTTATTGGATATTACTGCATGCTATGATTCATGCCTATTTACAATTTCTTTTTTTAAACTGTGATTTGAAATTCTTTCTAGTTAGACCAGATCCTTTTTCTAAGGGAATCTGTAGAAAGATACATTTAAAATAAAGGAATCCATAAATGAATATTCATCAACTCCTGTTAATAAATAGTATCTTATTTTTCAAGGTAAATATTTATACTACATGTATGTGTTAAATATATAGTTATATATAATATATAAATATATAAATTTTGATTGAAATTTCCAGTGCTCTGTTCCTTTTGAGTATAAGCCTTAGAATGAATCTACATTATAGATTAGTATGTCTGTTTGCTTGAATTTTGTATGAACAACCAATAAGAATAGAATATTATCAATAAACTGTAGTTTTTAGATTAGTTGAATAAAAGATTGCTTCTGTTTTTTAAAATACTGAAATAGGGGGTAAGCCAAGTTGGCGGAGAGCAGACACAATTCTCTGTAACCTCCTCTGGCCCTCCCTCAAACCAACAGCAGTTTAAGCCTCTAAACTGGTTTTGAAGTCAAAGAATCCACAAATATTTGGAGTACAGCACATTTCTAGAAGAAAATACCCTGGAAGAACTTCAGAAGAGGTCTCTACAGCAGCACAGGGAGACCAGGGCAGGGAGCTGGAGCAGGGAGTTGGAGCATTGTGGCTTCCATGCACCTGGGAGGTGCCTCTTGGGCCTCTTCTGTGGGCCTCTTGGGCCAATCTGTCCTGAGTGTAAGCAGGTAGTTTGGCAGATCTGCCTTTTGTGAGGGGGTAGATTGTGAACCACTGAGCCTCTGAAGAGCACCGGACCTAGCTGACATTACACAGTACCCTAAAGCAATCAATCAATCAGCCGAACTGCTCAGCACCAGGAAACCAATAAATCAATCAGCAGAACTGCCCAGCACCTGAAACAACTCAATCAGCAGAACTGCCCCAGGGCAAATTAGAGTAGCTGCCCCTCCTTTGCCTTAAAATACTAAAACAGTATAATAGAATTGGTTTATTGGTCTGAGATTAAGATCGATGTTTTTTATGAATTATATTATAGCAGGCTTTTACAATATATAACATGAAAGTTTTCAACAATGCTCTTAAAAACTGCATTTTGACAGCTATGATAAGATTCAAATGCTTCAGTGTTGCATTGGACTCAATTTTAAAAAGTAAGAGTTCCACACTTTGCTTTCCTCCATGGAAAGAATATGTCTTTATAAATTCAAACCATTTCTCAAGGCATTTAATTTGACTTCCAAAATCCCCATTATTATCATCAATGCATCAAGTCCATTAAAATTCCATTATATTTTGTCCCAAAAGGGCTTTTTTTCTTTCAGTAAATATTGTACACAAGGAAGACTTTCCTTACACTTGAGAGAAAGAGAAACTTTTTAATTGGACCAAAAATGCCCCAAACAGGAACATATTATATTTTATTTTAGTATATTTCATTAAAAGAAAGAAAACAACTTGATAAAATGCAATTTTGTCCATTAAATTACTTATTTCATAACAAATCTTTTCCCTTTACATCTACAATGGATATTGGTTGATTGATCAGGACAAATTGAAAAGGTATTCCAACAAAATAGGAAGAGCCCTTTACCATCCTTCCTCATACCACTAATGGAGTTAATGTTCCTTATTCCAATTGAAATGAAATATTGGGTTCTATGTCAATTACTTTATTCCATTATAAAAGATTTCAAATATTGTTCTTAAAAGACTGCATTTTGACATCTAAGGTAAAACTCAAATGCTCCAAATAATGGGAGTTCAGTATCATGTTTTCCTCTAAAGTTAGGCCAGGGATTTACAGGGTAACATTGTGTTGTTTATATGTATATGTATATATATATATATGTATATATATATATATGGAAACTGCTCCACAAAATGACAGAAAATTGGCTGTTACTCAGAGCATCCTAGCTTTCATCTGATGCTGGTGAATCAAGAAATATCTATGACTTTTCCAAAAAAAAAAAAAAAAAAAAGAACCTTTCTTAGAAGGTAAGCCATTGAATTGGAAAGATTGTTTTTCATCAAGACTTATTTTGTTTCATATAGAATTTATATTCTATATATTGCATTAGCCAAGAGTGTGTAGTTTTTAGCCTTTGAGCTTCTTGCTTTCCCTCAATTGGCAGAAAGGATTTTTTGGTAGAACATTTACTTAGAGAGAAGGACCCTTTGGGGGCAAACAAAAAAATGCAGTTTTAATAGACTCGATCCAATGAGAATAACAGTGAAGATCTATTTATTTCCCTATCTGCTAGTGGGGGAGTGCCACAGACTTGTTTGGGGGTTCATATTAACTATCTATATAAAATATGAATATATATAAAATATAAAAAATACTTTATAGTCACTATTTCTACATTACCAGCTTAGCACATTAGTTTTTCCAAAAGCAAATTAAGTCTGGTTAATTCATATCACCCAATAATCATAAAGGAAGATCATCTTTAGGGGCTTATGAATTACAGATCATTAAAAAGACAACTCCTAACTCCTACTGGAATGTTCTTAGAGGCTTGAGGTGACACAATAGCCATGCTCTAGAGACCTGCCCAAGCTGTGCAACTGGGATTTGAAATACTTAACTCCAGAGCACATGCTATAAGAATCAATGCAATGAGGATTGAATTAGTTTATTTCGGTAGTCTCTGGAGAAAATAATTGAAATTTCATCATACTATCCTATATATGTTACTTACCACATTAAGGATATTATGCTGAATTGACTACCATAATCAGGGAGAGAAGAAATAGATCACCTTTTGTAGTCCAAAGAAGTTTACTCAAGGATATAAGATATTCTTTTTGACCAGTAGAGGTCTCAGGAGGGCTGGAGATGAAACAAGATGATCCTCAGTATGTTTTTATTTGGGTTTCTATCAGTATGGAGATAGTTAGTTGCTTAGATAAAAAGAATAAATCATTAGTAAAAACTAAATTCCTAATAGAGATGCTTTTTTAACCTCTAAGTTAACTTGACTACTTCTAAGGAGGATTGTAGGTTCTTTTAGAGAAAAAATAATGCAGACTTTGCTTTAAGAATTTGCATCATTCTCTTGATATGTTTCTATAAAATCATGTAAATTTATTCACAAAAAAGAAAGCTAGAATTTGTAGATTTAAAAGGCTTAATGCCTGTACTTAGGGAATGAGGATACTATCCTAATCTTCTCCCTTCACACACATTAGGCTAGGGTTTCCTTTAAAGATATTGAAACTTACCCTTATTAGCTCAGGAAACTAAATTCAGATTTTCTATTAATCTACTTTCTTGGTCAAGAATACAAACAACTTAAAGGTACTTCAGTTTCATTCTAAGATATATTTATAACTGATATGTATTTGTTGAATATATTTGTATCTTTCCTTTGTTATAAATAGCAAAATTTCTTTTGTTAATTGTTGAATGACCCACCAAATATTTCACTTTGTTTCATTATGAAACCAGGCAAGTGGCAGAAGCTGGATGACCATTTTTCAGGTATGTTCCAATATGGATTAGAATAGACAGTCACTCAGGTTCTGTCTAACTGAAATTCTGTGATTCCTTCCAAGTTAATTTCATACTGTAAATGTCTACCCTTTGGGCCTGGTCATCCAACAAAATCCCCACTAATTACACAATCATCTAATCCATCTCATTTCATCTTTTCCATAAGAATAGACCCAAGTGATTCCCTAAAGTTGAACAAATTCTTATTTTTTTAAGGCATTCCCTTTACTTATCAATTAAGTAATTTTTTTAAAAAATGAGGTTGGTTTGATAAGAATTATTATTAATTAGTCAACTAGTAATATAATGGATAGAAAGTTGGCCAATAGTCAGAAAATCCTGACTCAAATGCTAGCTGTGTGACCCTGAATAAATCCCTTAATCTCTCTCTACCTCAGTTTCCTATAGTATAAAATAGGGATAATAATAGGACATACATTACAAGGTTGATATAGAATCAAATGAGATATTTTTTTTAATAAAAAGTACTTATCATAGTGTCTGGCACAGTAGGTGCTATATAAATGTTTATTTTTTTCTTCTAATGTTTGTTTAAAAAAAAGTTATATGGATGCTTTTTATTTTTACACCATAGTCATTTCTAACCAAGGGCCCTCTTTCCTAAATTGAACCCTCCCTTATAACAAAAGTAAACAGTTAAGTAAAAACAATAAAATACCAAAAAAAGATAGTGACCATTCTTGTACATGCCTATAGTGTTCCATTTCTATAGATTCCCACCTCTGAATGAACATTAAAAACAATAAGAAATAGTAGCAATATCATTTTGTGAACATATTACAGGCTTTCCAACCTAATGGAAGATATGGATATTGCTTCTCTAATACACATCACAAAATTGATATGAAGGCAAATTAGTTCCCAACCATTATTTTTTCACAATTTAGATATTTTTAAGAAATCTGATTTCACAAAAAGTAGAATATTGGATAAAATCTTAACTTATAAGGAGAGGATATGCTTTTGCTATTCAAATTCTCAAAAACTTTCTCTAAACTGCAGAAATCTCTGTAAATTGGACAGAAAGTAGTAATACTAGCTTTATTTTAGCACATTTCTGCCCTTTGAACATTGTTACTGAACTGTCTGTCACACTGTCCTTCTGTATGGATGTCATACTTTGAATTGGAGTTTACTATTGATGCATCAATGACAATTCCAAAGCAATCATAACAGCATGCTTTATAGAGTCAGTTTAGTAACATAAAATAGTTGTCTCCTTAAATCCTGCTTTATACTTGTTATTTTATTTTGTCTTTTCTTCCTACAGATGTTGAGGTTTAGCCAGATTATGAGTTTTCTTTCATTCAATCTCTTACTAATTGTCTTTAGTTAGTCTTTTAATCAACAAGTAAATCACTGTCAAAAGACTCTAATACATATCATTTTCCAGAATCTAGCCCTTGCCCTCCACAACCTATAGTTACCAAGATATCTATAACTTTTGCTGCTAATAGTGTCAAATTTCCTTCAGAAAATTTGTCTGCCAGCCATAGAACTATTTAAAATTTACTTAAAAAGTTCTTTTATTCTCATAAAGACTATAAGCAACCTGTCTCCCTAACAATCCACTGTAGAGATTCTGAATAGTTAGATAGATTTTATTCTTGATTAGATAATATTAGTAAGCCTCAAACTTGATTGATTATAAGCAGATTTTTTGTCAGCTTGTATGAACATTAAACAAGAGTATCAGTGATTGCTACAGTATATATAACTTTTTATAAACTAGGGATCCTTATAACAACTCCTATTCTTACTGTGGAGTGGGACTCCTAGAGCAAAACATTTTACCTTAATTTTTAGGGCTACCCTTAAAGGTGTGGGCATCTCTTTTCTAATGCAAAATGCTTGTTGACAGATTGACTGACTGACTGACAGACTGTAAACCTGGTGAATTTAAGCAGAATGACAGCCTAGGAATTTTAGCTAAAATACTAGCCTTCCATATTTTTGATTGCCCAACCAGGCACATCTTGCCACCCTGACAGGTGTGGGGCTACTTAGTTGCAGCTAAAGGTTCTCTGCATAAGTTTCTATATTTAGTGACCTTTCCACAAGAGTTAGTATATATCATTTCAGAATCTAACAAAAAGAAAAAATAAAAGGTTCATGTACAAGACTTAAATGTCCAAAAAAAGATCAAAGGATATTCTCTACAGTGAACCCAGGCCTCAGGAAGATTTCAAACACAATGTGATGTTGCTAGAGGTGTATTGGTAAATATTTAACAACTAGTTCTCTCTGGGGGAAAAAGTACATTGGACACACTAAGTTTAATTTGCATTGTTTTCCACTGCTTTCTTAATGTACACAAATAAAACAATAAATCAAACCCTGATTCATATCATTTGCAATTTCTGAAGTGCAAATGCTCACCCTGAAAATTTCACTATCATCTCTTTGAGCCAGTTCAAGCCAATCCTAGCACAATCCTCCTTCAGGCCACAATCCTCCTAACACTGAATTGGGGTCAATCCAGTGATGGCTGTGTGTGTGTGGGGAGAGGGGTTAGATAGTTGCGTAGATAGATGATAGGTAAATATATGCAAGTGAAGTGTGTATGTGTGTCTCATTTGTGGGGGCATATATGGGGCAGTTAGATGATGCAATGGATAGAATACCAGACCTGAAGTCAGAAAGACTCGTCTTCATGGGTACAAATCCAGTCTCAGATATTTACAAAGTCAACTCAACAACAACAATAGCAACAATATTATATACAGTAGTTATGCATCATATAATATATATAGTGTATATAATAGCATTTAGAGTATGTGTTGTAGAGTATATATATAATGCATATTATAATATAACAATAATACAATATAATAGTATGTTATATATAGCATATATACATATGTGCATCTATGTCTATATATTTTTTGTTCATTCTTTTCAGTGTCATTTCAAGTTTGCTATTTCTTTCTCCAGCTCATTTTGTAGATGAGGACACTGAGGCAAGCATTGTTTAGACACTTTCCCAGGGTCACCTACCTAGTTGCATCTAAGTTTTTCGAGCTTCAGTCATGGCACTCTAAGCAGTATAGTGCCATCTAGTGGCCCTAGTGTGTATGTTTTATGTGTGTATACCTGTCCATGTGCATATATATGTATCTATGTGTGTATAGATACACTGTATATCTGCCCGTAGTGTATTATGCATAGTATATACCACATTGTGCTGGATACACACTGTAAATACTATAGTATATGTTAGCTATATAATTATAGATGGTATATATTATATATTCAGCATATAGTATCATATAATATCTATGCTATAATATAGATACTATATTATATACTGTCTAAATATTATGCTATATATAATACATATATAATACCTATTATGCTATATTAATGTAGTATATGTTACAGTAGATGTATTACACAATGTTATATATCATAATATATAAATATATATATATATACTATTGTTATTGTTCATTAATTCCAATTAATTTCAAGTGTCAAATTCTTTGTAGCCCCATTTAAGGTTTTCTTGGCAAAGATACTGGAGTGGCTATAATTTATCTAACTGTGTGTGTATATATGCATATATATGATACAATGTACTATATTGCATGTATATATTTTATTTATTTATAGTATATATCTCCCAAAGTTCCTTGCATTAATTTATATTCATATATAATACATATGCACAAACATATATCCCAGAATTTCTTGTATTAATTATTTTAAGGACCTGACAGAAATCTGAGTTTGAATTAATGATATTAGCTGATACAAGTGTTTCAAGAGGTAATGATTGTGTATCAGTTAATCTTTAAAAGCTTTGTCTGACTGATGTTATAAATAGATGTTACAATGACCTTCTCCTAACTCTCAGGTATTTCTAAAAGGAAGGACAGAAGTTGGGTAGTTACTTCTGTTAGTGATTTTTATATCCTTAGAAGAGATTTTCAGTACTATCTACTTCCACTCTTCCTCCCAAACACTGTTACCCATAATTTAGCATTGAAATTACAGGAAAATAAAAATAAATCAGCATTTAAAAATATTTAGTGATCTCTTCATTACAGGACAAAATAAACCATTGAACTATGAAAGCTTTGTTGTCAAAATAACAATAATAATAATAAAGTTAGGAAGACCTAAGTTCAAATTCTACTCCAGATACTTACTAACTTGTGAATTTTGGAAAATCACTTAATCTCTACCTACCTCAGCTTCTTCATCTGAAAAATAAGGATAACGATGGCACCTTTCTTCTAGGGATGTTATACTATAATAATCATTCCAGTATCTTTATGAAGAAAACATCAAATGGGATCACAGAGAATAGGACACTATTGAAATTAATGAATCAACAATAATATGTAGTATAACTAGCATACATACTATGTAGCATATCTACCACGTTGTTGAAAAGAGCCACATTCATCAGAATTAATCATCATATAGGATGTAATATATGATATACCATAATATGTATTACATATGAAATTGTAATTTCTATTTACTATTTAGACAGTATATAGTATAGTACTTATATTTTAATATATAATATAGGAAATATACCATATAAAATGAGGTAATGCACTATTGATTAGAGAAAAGCAAATTAAGACAACTCTGAGGTACCACTACACACCTCTCAGATTGAGTAAGAGGACAGGAAAAGATAATGATGAATGTTGGAGGAGATGTGGGAAAACTGGAACACTAATACATTGTTGGTGGAATTGTGAATGGATCCAACCATTGTGGAGAACAATTTGGAACCATGTCCAAAGGTATCAAACTGTGCATATCCTTTGATCCAACAATGTTTCTACTGTGCTTATATCCAAAAGAGATCTTAAAGGAGGGAAAGGGCCCCACATGTGCAAAAATGTTTGTGGCAATTCTTTTTGTAGTGGCAAGAAAGTGGAAACTGAGTGGGTGCCCATCAACTGGAGAATGGCTGAATAAATTATGGCATATGAATGTTATGGAATATTATTGTTCTGTAAGAAACGACCAGCAGGATGGTTTCAGAGAGGCCTGGAGAGACTTATATAAACAGATGCTAAGTGAAGTGAGAAGAACCAGGAGATGGTACATGGCAACAACAAAACTATATGATGATTAATTCTGATGAATGTGGCTCTTTTCAACAATGAGAAGATTGAGGCCATTTGAATGATCTTATGCTGATGAGAGCTATCTACACCCAGAGAGAGAACTGAGGGAACAGACGATGGATCACAACATAGCATTTTTGCTCTTTTTGTTGTGATTTGTTTGAATTTTATTTTCTTTCTCATTTTTCCCCTTTTTCATCTGATTTTTCTTGTGCAACAAGATAATTGTATAAATACATTTGCTTATATTGGATTTAACATATTTTTTACCAAGTTTAACATGTAAACTTGTTACATGTTAAACATGTATTGGATTACTTGCCATCTAGGGGAGGGGGTGAAGGGGAAGGGAAGGAAAAATTGGAATACAAGATTTTTCAAGGGTCAATATTGAAAATTTATCCTTGCATAAATAAAAAACTTGACTAAAAAAATAAAATAAAATGAGATAATATTTGTAAATATTGAATTTTAAATTAGATGTGAGCTACTAGCTGACTAGTAGTATTAACAGCAGTAGTAGTAACAGTAATCTCTATCATGCTGGCCTTGGGCACCATAAAAGAAAAAACAAGGATAGAGATTCTCTAGTCAACTTATATGAATTAACAAGTGAACTTACTATTAAGAACCATGCCTAAGTGTGAAGGGGCAGGTCAATTCTCCAAAAGCCCCCATAGCTATGAATTATAATAACCTGAAGGAATTGCAAAGAAGCCTTTACTTGACACAGATGTTACTTATGAATTGGGAATGAAATAAATTGAAGGCAAGAGAGAAGAGGAGAGAAGTCAGAGAATACAATTGCCTTTCAGTCTCTTTGTACTCTAGCATGAAGAGATCTGTTTGCAATTTATTCTCCTAGGCCTAGAACTGGCTCTAGTATATCTCTGTTCCTAAGCTTCTCTATAGCCAAGCAGAGCATATTTAAGAAAAGAAGAAAAGACAAAAATCTGACTACTGATGATATCACATCACTAGAAATGTGTTGCTTGAATATTTAGCATAGGGCTGCATATTTGACCCAGAACAGTTGAGCTCAGTTTCCTACACCTACACAAAGGGTTAATGGTGATAGTCACCAAGATAGTACTCAGCCTGTGTCTCTCAGAAGATGATTGAATATTGAGCCCTAAGCACACATCCACCCTGAATTACCAACTACCAGGCACAGCAGATATCTCTAAAATCTGATGTTGGAGTTCCAGAGCCTTCAGCAACTTTGAATCTTGAGAGGGTCTGGAATTAAATACAGGAAGAGAAGCAGGATAAAGTCACCAGAATTCTGGAAGCTCTTACATATAGAAAGAAGAAACAAAAAAAGTGGGAACCATAAAGCAAGGTTTTACAGATCCTGGACCAACAGCAGGGAAGGGCTTTGAGAGTAGGAGGAATGGTGTCAATGATTGTATGTAAAGATGTTTAGTAAATTGGAAATCACTTGTACAACTATGCCATAAAGCCAAGTGCACATGTATGGTTAATGCTGTAGTTCTTTGAAAGTATGAAGTATTTTATGTTTCTCATTTCATTTTTAGCACAATGTCTGAAATATAGTATGAGCATAATAAATTTTTTAGATTAATGTTATCTTCAGAGTTCTTATTCCTAAAGTACCTACCTGTGGGTTCTTCTTGGAATCTCCACAATTCCTCAAACTGAAAATCATGCCAGATACTCTTTGCTCATTAAGGTTTTTCTCAGGGACCAAAGCACTTGCCACCATTAGTTCTTGAAATAATTGTCTCAATTCACTTTTGATGTGTAAAACTTTGACATAGTAGGTCAACCAATCTGTATGGATCTGTCCACATTTTTATCTGGCAGCTTTGTCTTATTTTAAAAATCTTTCCCAAGTTTTTATTTTGATGATGATCCACCCAAAACTTCTGGAATGGGGAGAGGCAAAAATGAATGACAGCTTCACTAAAAAGATTTTTTTCTTTTTGCTCTTTAGATTAATAGTCTCTTTATAGAAGTACATTATCATTAGAAACAAACTATCCTACATATCCCCCACTATGTTTCTTGGATTCTCTAAGAGACCTGCCAATTTTATATATGTATATATATATATATATATATATATAAGAGTTTTGTGTTTCTGTAACAGCTTTTATCTGAAAGGTCAAACCATTTTACTAATATCACAGTGGCTTATCCTCTCCATCAGGGGAGGATATGGACCAAAGATGTTTGGGAAAGGAATTAATTAGCCTGTTTTGGTATTTCTTAACATTTCTTGCTCTGTCTTACAAAATATTTGATTAAAAACATTTGTTTTAGATTCCTGATTATTTGCAATGAAATAGGCAATAATAGCTAACCTTTTTTTAACCCTTTAATGTTTGCAAAATAATTTGTATACATCATTTCATCTGACCCTCATAACTTTGTTAGATATAAAAAAGGATATGTTGACAAATATTTTAATGACTGGCTTTGGGGATGAAAAAATAGGCATGCATACTTTTCAGTTGAACAATTGCTGGCTCTCATGAGCTTCTTTGAGCTGGTTCAAGTGCATCCCTATATGTACCCTATAATTCAAATTTACTGATGAGAAAGCATTTGTCATTTCTGATAGATATGAGGTGGTATATCAGAGTTGTTTTCATTTGAATTTCTCTATTCAGTAGTGATTTAGAATATTTTTTCATCTGAATATAGATAACTTTAATTTCTTCTGAAAACTACCTGGGCTTATCCTTTGACCATTTATCTATTGGGAAATGGCTCTTCTTCTTTTTTTTTACTTTGACTCAGTTTTATACTCAATAAATATTTGAGAAATGAGGTCTTTATTTAAAAAAAAAACTTTCTGCAAAAAGAAAAAAAAGTTGAAACTATTTCATTGTCTATGGCAAGGCTTCTTAAACTTTTCTACTTGTAACCCTTTTTACTGGAGAAATTATTTTGCAACCTCAGGAATACAAGTACATAAAATAAGTATACAAATCAAACATGTACTGATAATAAAGAAATTTATTTTAAAATACGTCTTTGCTATACATATAATTTTACCATTTATTAAAGATGAAAGCAAATTTGCATACTAATGAGATGGATGTGTCTGTTTATTTTTACATAATTACATTCAGTTATGTATGGAGTCATGATTCACAGTTTAAGAAGTTTTAGCAAAATGTAATTATCCTGATTATCTCTTTCAATTACATCTAATATTACTTTGTATGAGATCATGATTGCTACCTCTATCATTTTTACCTGAGCTGAAGCATATTAGATTATGTTCCAGCCCTTTATTTTCATGTGTATGTGTCTTTCTGTTTCAAGTTTATCTCTTTTGAATTGTCCTAATAATGATAAAGTTCAAAGGAGTTATATCTTTCATCTTCCCATATGGAAAGATGAATAGTTTAACTTTATTATGTCTGTTATATTTACTCTTTCAGATTTACTTTTTTATGTTTCTCTTGAGTCTTCTCTTTGAATATCAAATTTTTATTCAGCTTTGGTCTTTTCATACAGAGTTATTGAAAACTCTCTATTGAATTAAATATCCATTCCCCTCCCGAGCATGCTACCCCCTTCCTGAAAGATTATACACAGTTTTGCTAGGTAAGTGTTTCTTGGTGACAATTCTAGCTCTTTTGCCTTCTGGCACATCTTTTATTCCTTTAACCTAAAAGCCACTAAATCTTGTGTGACCCTAACTATAGCTCCATTATATTTGAATTTTTATTTTCCCTTTGATCTAGGAGTTCTAAATTTAACTATGATATTCCTGAGAGTTTTCATTTTGGTATGTCTTTCAGAAGGTGATTATTAGATTCCTTCAATTTCTATTTCACTCTTTGATTCTAAGATAATCAGAGCACCTTTCCTCCTTGATGATTATTTGAAATATTACACAGGAGCTCTTTCTTTTTATAATAATTTTTAAAATGTTTTATTTTTTAAAGTATGTATAAAGATAGTTTTCAACATTTATTTTTGTAAAACTTTGTGTTCCAAATTTTTCTCCCTCCCTCCCTTACTTTCCCTCTCCTGGAGACAGCAAGCAGATATAGGTTAAATATGTGCAATTGTTTTAAACATATTTCCAAATTTGTCATTTTGTGCAAGAAAAATCAGATCAAAAGGGAAAAGGCCATAAGGGAAAAAAACTAAGCAAACAAACAACAGCAACAAGGACAAAAGGTGAAAGTGCTTTACTTTGAACCATATTCACTCTTTATAGTTCTCTTTCTGGATGTAGATGGCATTTTTCCATTCCAAGTCTATTGGAATTGCCTTCAATCAAGACTCCTTTGATAACTGGTTTCAGGTAATCCAATAATTTTTAAGTTACCTTTTCTCAACTTATTTTCCAGGTCAGTTTTTCCAATGAAACATTTCATACTTTCTATTTTCTTATTCCTTTGACTTTGTTACATTTTGCTTGTGATGCCTCGTGGGCTCATTAGCTTACACTTGCCTATTTATAATTTTTAAGGAATTATTTATTCCAGACAGCTTTTGTGCCTCTTTTTTTTTCCTTTTATCAATTCTGCTTTTTAATTTTATTTAGTGAATTTATGTACCTCCTTTTAAATTTTATCTATTCTGTTTTTTAAGATCAATGAATTTTTATGCCTCTTTTGCCATTAGGTCCAGTTAGTTTTATAAGATGTCATTTTCTTCAGTATTTTTGTGCCTTTTTTTTTACCAAATTGTTCATTCTTTTTTCATAATTTTCTTGCCTCATTTTTTTTCACATTTTTCCTCTACTAATTTTATCTCTTTTTTTAATTTTTCCAGGAATCCTTTTGGGGCTTGAGTCCAATTTAACATTCTTCTTTCAGGGCTTGGCTGCAGCTGTTTTTACCTTGTTATTTTCTTCTAAGTTTATGTCTTGGTCTTTCCCTGCTATTAGAATAGCTGTTTTTGGTCAAATTCTTTTTTATTGTTGTTTGTTCATTTTTCCAGACAAATTTTTACTTTGTACTTTATGTTGAAGTTGGACTTTGCTCACTTAAAGGTGGGAGCCACTGTTCCAGACTTCAATTTGTTTGTTTGTTTGTTTTTTTTGTATTGTTTTCAGAGCTAATTCTGGAAAGTCTGCAAGTTTGGGGTGGGTCAATCCTAGGAGAGGTGTGGTCACTGCTGTCCTGATCTGTGCTCTAGTCTTTATCCAGGAAAAGCCTCTTGTCTCTTGCAGCTAATTGCTAGCACTCTTTATTGCTTTGGTACTATGACCAGCGTCCCTGCTCCCTTGTGACTGCCCATTATCATTCTTACCCTGAAACTGCAACCCAGAACCACGTATGGAAAATAGATTGTCAATCAGCACTAGCCATATCCAGTGCCAGCAAAGGATTACCTGTGATCTGTTTCTGACCAGTTGTCCTATACCCTCATCATGTGTGGATTGAAAGTTCCTGAAGCTGCTGTTGCTACCATCTATGTAGGCTCTTGACAGATCTCTATCCCAGTGTTCAGATTTCTCCTCATAACTCTTATTTTTAGGCTGAAAAGCAATCTCACTTCTCACATTAGCTTCCACTTTATATTTTTTTCTATTAGAATGCAAACTCTTTGATGACTTGAATTATCTTGCTTATTTGTATTTCTATGCATATACAGGTACTAGTTCATCTACCTACCAGAAGAATAGTGATGTTTAAAAGATGGTTTTATTTCAAAGAGAAGATTGATATTACTAGAAGCAATGTGCAATCACATGTTGACTAACGATATGCTATACATCTAACATAGATTGAACATTAAGTAATTATTCACTAGTTTTTCCCTATATGGATACTTGGATTAAACTGTATTTAGTGATTACAAATATCATTTAGTAGGCTCAGCAATATTATAGAGATTGTTACAATCAGCACAGTCATCTACAAAAAAAGAACTTTTGGAAGACTTACTTCATTATCTATAAGCATTCTCTACTCCCTTTGGACATCATCCACGGTAATAGCAAACACCTTTTATTAGGATATGTTTTCCAATTTTGAGCCTTGCTTGATAAGAATAATTAGAGTTTCTTCAAAGTTATATCTACTATTACAATATAACTATCAAGGAATCTTTCATAAGCAAAAATGTGAGTATAGATGCATTGTTGGAGGAGAGTCTTCAAAGATGCATTTTGCTTTACCAAGTCAACCAATTTTTACAATCAACAAATGAACATAGTGGGATCTTGTACTCTATATACCTAATTGTATGAGCAGAAAGATTGTTGTAGAATATTGCTAATAAAAACTGTTGTAGAATATTGTTATAAAAGTTTATATATTTCCATTTCATATTTTGCTCAAGGATGTCTTTGATATGTGGATAAATCATCCTCATAAAGATTTTTTTAGAGATGAGAAAGTAGGCAAACACCATTAGCTATTGATGTTTTCTTGATTAGCCTTTTCTGCCATTGAATTATTCTATTCACTCAATTTCTTCCTATTTCAGATATTTTGAGAATTTATTTCACACCACCAAGAGAATGATATTTTCTTCAGCATGGATCTTTGTCTATACTTGGTTTGTTAAAGATATTCTTGAAATATTTTGTTCCTTTTAGTGATGTATTTCTTGATCAGCTCGTCAGAGATTGTAATGTCAACTTAAAATTTGAATGATGAAAAAATAAAAGATAATGGGGAAAATATTGTATAAATCTTGAAAGATCTTTTCCATTACTCATCTTCTTCTTGTCCTCCTTGCTGTTTCACTCTTACGTGCGTGGTTAGGATTCTTTCCAAATTTTCTGTAAATTGTCTCTTCACTTTTTCTTATTGTTTCAAGAGACAATATCATGAGAATTCAGTTAATTTTTTTCAAAGATCCACCTTTTCTTTATTTTGTCTCCTTGCCCTTTCCATTAAGAAATCAAAGATTACTACAAACATATATAATCAAACAAAACAAATTCCCATAGTGACAAAAATTTAAAATGCCCCAATCTGCATTCTGAATCAATCTTCTATCTAAGAGGTAAGGAGCTTTTTTCATCATATGTCTTCTATACTCAAGGTCAGTCATTGGGCTTAATAGAGTTTCTAAGACTATTAAAGTTGTTTGTCTTTAACAAATTGTGGTTATTGTATAAAAGATCAATTTTATTAGCATATATTTAAATAAAAGTTTATTTTTTCTGTATTGATTATTAAATCTTCACTTTCATTTTTACATTGGCAATTTTATTTTTTTCCTTATTTTTAAAATCAAGGTAGCTAATCACTTATATGCCTTATTAGCCTTTAAAAAGCAGCCTTTGGTTTTATTTAATAATTGAATTATTTTAGGTATTTGGGGGTTTATTTATTTGCTTTTAATTTTGTCAATCCCTTCTTTGATTTTCAAGATTTCTACTTTGGAACTTGTTTATTGGTAAATTTTTAGTTGCATGCTCAATTCATTTATCTGACCTTTCTTCTTTTTATTAATGATAATGTTCCATTTATATATTTTCCCCAAGGAACTTCTTTGGCTGCATCTCCAAAATGTTGGCACATTATCTCATTGTTGTAATTACCTCTAATGAAATTATTGGTCATTTCTAAAATGATCAATGGTTAAAAAAAATAATAAAATAAAGAAAAAGAAAAAAATTACTCATTCCTTAGGATGAAGTTATTTAGTCTCTAATTTTTTATCTTTGCTTCAAAAGCTATTTATTAAATGTATTTCTTATTGCATTGTAATCTGTAAAAGATATATTTAATATTTCTGCTTTTCTGTATTTGTTTATAAGGCTTTTATGCCCTAATATGTGCTTAATTTTTGTAAAAGTACTACATATATCTAAGAAAAATGTATGCTCTCATATGTAATTGGGACAAACTAGATCCATTCCCAATAAATCAGGAGTGAAACAAGGCTGCCCACTGTCACTACTCCTATTTAATATTATATTAGAAATGTTAGCTTTGGCAGTAAGAGAAGAAAAAGAGATTAAAGGAATTAGAGGAGGTAATGAGGAAACCAAATTATCACTCTTTGCAGATGATATGATGGTATACTTAGAGAACCCTAGAAACTCAACTAAAAAACTACTAGAAACAATTCACAACTTTAGCAAAGTTGCAGGATACAAAATAAATCCACATAAATCATCAGCATTTTTATATATTACCAACAAAGTTCAGCAGCAAGAGATACAAAAAAAATCCATTCAATAGAATTGTCAATAGTATAAAATGTTTGGGGATCTATCTGCCAAGGAAAACTCATGAACTATATGAACTAAACTACAAAACACTTTCCACACAAATAAAGTCAGACCTAATCAGCTGAAAAAATATCAAGTGCTCATGGGTAGGACAAGCAAATATAATAAAAATGACAATACTACCCAAACTAATTTACTTATTTAGTGCCATACCAATCAAACTCCCAAGAAATTGTTTTACATATCTAGAAAAAAATAGTAGCAAAATTCATCTAGAAGAATAAAAGGTCAAGAATTTCAAGGGAATTAATGAAAACAAAAAATGCTGAGGAAGGTGACCTTGCTGTACCAGATCTAAAACTATATTATAAAGCAATGGTCATCAAAACTATTTGGTACTAGCTAAGAAATAGAGTAGATAATCAGTGGAATAGGATAGGATTACAGGACAAACTAAGCAATAACTATAGCAATCTAGTGTTTGATAAACCCAAAGACCCCAGCTTCTGGGATAGGAACTCAGTATTTGACAAAAACTGCTGGGAAAATTGGAAACTAATGTGGAAGAAATTGTGGCTTGACCCACACCTAACACTACATACCAAGATAAGATCTAAATGGGTTCATGATTTAGACATAAAGAATGATATAATAAGCAAATTAGAGGAACATAGGATAGTTTGCCTCTCAGACTTGTGGAGAAGGAAGGAATTTGTGTCCAAAGAAGAACTGGAACTCTTAATTGAACACCAGATAGATCATTTTGATTATATTAAGTTAAAAAGGTTTTGTACAAGCAAAACTAATGCAGACAAGATTAGGAGGGAAGCAATAAATTGGGAAGTCATCTTAACATTTAAGCGTTCTGATAAAGGCCTCATTTCTAAAATATATGGAGAATTGACTCATATTTATAAGAATTCAAGCCATTCCCAAATCGATAAATGGTCAAAGGATATGAATAGACAATTCTCAGATGATGAAATTAAAACTATTTCTAGTCATATGAAAAAGTGCTCCAAATCACTATTGACCAGAGAAAAGCAAATTAAGACAACTCTGAGATACCACTACACACCTGTCAGATTGGCTAAGATGACAGGAAAAGATAATGACAAATGTTGGAGGGGATGTGGGAAAATTGGGACACTGATACATTCTTGGTGGAACTATGAACGGAGCAATTTGGAACTATGCTCAAAAAGTTATCAAACTGTGCATACCCTTTGACCCAGCAGTGTTTCTATTGGGCCTGTATGCCAAAGAGATTTTAAAGGAAGGAAAGGGACCCACATGTGCAAAAATGTTTGTGGCAGCCCTTTTTGTAGCAGTTAAAAACTGGAAACTGAATGGATGCTCATCAGTTGGAGAATTGCTGAATAAACTATGGTATATGAATGCCATAGAATATTATTGTTCTGTAAGAAACGACCAGCAGGATGATTTCAGAGAGGCCTGGAAAGACTTTCATGAACTGATGCTAAGTGAAAAGAGCAGAACCAGGAGATCATTGTACGCAGCAACACAAGATTACACAATGATCAATTCTGATGGACATGGTTCTCTTCAACAATGAGATGGTTCAAACCAGTTCCAGTTGTTCAGTGATGAAGAAAGCCATATATACCCAGGGAGAGGCCTATGGGATCTGAGGGTGGACCACAACATAGCATTTTCACACTCTCTATTGAAGTTTGCTAACATTATGTTTCACTTCTCAGATTTTTTTCTTGTAGATCTGATTTTTCTTGTACAGCAAGATAACTGTATAAATATGTATACACATAAAAAATAAAAATGTATGCTCATTTCACATTCAATATTTTCCAAAAATGTATCTAACTTTTGTAAAATTCTATTCAGGTTCTTTTTAAATTTTATTTTATTTTTTAGACATTACCCCTTTATATTCAACTCACACTGGTACCCTTTGACTGTATATACTCCTTCTAGTTGCCCTAATATCATCTCCCATGTAGGAATATAGGAGATTAACCTTATTAAGTCCCTTAATTTCCCTTTCCTGATTACTCCCTTATGCTTCTCCTGAGTCCTATATTGGAAAGTAAAACATTCTATTCAGCTTTGGTCATTTCATCATGAGTGCTTGAAAGTCCTCTATTTCATTGAATTTCCACCTTTTCCCCTGAACAATTATACTCAGTTTTATTGAGTAGGTGATTCTTGATTTTAATCCTAGCTCCTTTGCTTTCTGGAATATTATATTTCAAATCCTCTGCTCCTTTAATGTAACCTTGTGTTATCCTGTCTATGATGCCACTATGCTTGAATTGTTTCTTTCTGGCTACTGCTAAAACTCTCTTTTACATGAGAACTCTGAAATTTGGCTATAATGTTTTTGGATGTTTTTGCTTGGGGATCTCTTTCACGAGGTGATTGGTGGATTCTTTCAATTTCTATTTTACCCTCTGGTTCTAAAATATCAGAACAGTTTTCCTTGTGACTTTCTCAAAAGACGATTTCTAGGCTGGTGGTTTTTTTTATGATAGGTTTTAGGTAATCCAATAAGTTTAAAATTATCTCTCCTGTATCTATTTTTTCAGTTGTTTTTCCAATGATATATTTCACTTTTTTTCAATTTTTTCATTGTTTTGGTTTTGTTTTATTCTTTCTTGATTTCTCATAAAGTCATTAGCGTCCATTTACTAAATTTTAAGTTTTGAAGAATTATTTTCCTCAGGGGCGTTTTGTACCTCCTTTACCATTTGACCAGTTTTGCTTTTTAAGGCATTCTCCTCCTTATTGCCTTTTTGTATTTCCTTTTGCATTACTCTCATTTCTCTTCTCAATTTTTCTTCTATCTCTCTTACTAGGTTTTCAAAATCCCTTTTAAGCTCTTCCATGGTCTAAGACCAATTCTTATTTTTTTGGAGGCTTTCAAGGTAGGAGTTTTGACTTTGTTATCTTATGAGTGTGTGTTTTGATCTTCTTATCACCATGTAACTTTCTATGGTCAGAATAATTTTCTGTATTGCTGATTTTCCCAGCCCATTACTTTTAGCTCATTGTTTAAATGGTGTTCTGTTTCCAGGTGGGGGTTGCAATGTCCCAAGCTTCAGGGATATTGTGCAAGTGTTTTCAGAGACCCTTCTTGGGATCTGTAAGTTTTCAGTTCTTCCAAGGTGGTATGATCCAAGGACAACTCTTCTATCCTGTGTTCTGGTCTTTGAGTAACCACAAGCACTCTTTTCTACCCTAGTATTGTGAGTAGAGTTCCTACTTTACTATGACTATGAGTTCTAGTGTATTAGTGGTTTTCCTCATCCTGGGATTGTGATCAAGGAGTACATTCTGAGTATGGGTAAGGCAATATAATCATGCCTCAGGGCTAGCAAAGAAAATTCCTTCTGACCAACTGTTTGATTCCTTTGCCTTCTATGAGCTGAGCCTTCAGGAACTTGCCTCCACTACTGCTGCCACTGCTTCTACTACTACTGTCACCACTATGGCTACTGTTATTGCAGCTGCTGCTGCTGTTGATAATGATTCAGTGGTTTGCTGAGCTAGGGCTGTGCTCCCCTCTCAACCTAGTCATCTTTGGTATCTGTGGGATGAGAGGTATGGAAATAGTCACTTCTGCCACTGACTCAGAGGGTCATAAGAACTTCTGGTTTTGGCAAAGTCAGGGCTGAGCACTCTACTCTCACCCCTATGTAACAGACTTTTCCTGCTGACTTTCTAAGTTTTCTTCAGCTGAAAAATTATTTCACTCTGTCTTTTTGTAAGCTCTAGTGCTCTAATATTTGTTTAGAGTCATTATTTGAAGTATTTGGGGGGGGTTGGGGCAGAGTTGGGGCAAGGTCTGCCTTCATTCCACTATCTTGG
>JAJPUD010001450.1:188901-239787 GCA_023553655.1 Myrmecobius fasciatus
TATCTGTTTTAACTATGTCCATTTTTATTCTTGACTTGTCTAACATAATTGCTACCCTGCCTTTTTTTTACTTCAGATGAAGCACTTATTGTGCATCCTTCTGTTTCAAGTATGATTCTTATAGCAAAATATTATTGTATTCTACTAATTATTCCATCTTCTTCCACTTGGGTGTTAGTTTATTCCATTCACATTCACAGTTATGATTGTTAGTTATATGTATATGACCTTGCTTGGAAATATAAATCCATTGAATTATTTTTGTGAGTGTCATGTTTAAAAAAATAAAATTTGTTATTGTTGTTACTATGTACAACAATTTAGTTCTGTACACTTCACTTTGCATCAGTTCATATAAGATCATTAACTGATTCATGAGGTTAAAAACTAGTTCAAGCCTTCTAGTTATTATTAACAACAAAACTATAAGAAGAACATCATATTACAAACCCATAATTCAATGAGCTGTTAGAGAATTTCACTTTCTGTATACTACTTACTGTTTTTACTTAAATCTTTTACCTGGTATAATTTGTAAAATGAAACCTTTGATTGTTTTAAATTATCAGATATGTGCTTTAAAATGAGGAAATAATTGTACTTTCTTTACAATTGTCAATGCAATTTTATAAGTAAAATCTATAATCCAATTTTGAGAATTTTTTCAAAAACATAATCAAAACTTTTAGCTCCATAATAGAGACATTTGGAAGCTAATCATATATAGATAGATAGATGGATAGATAGATAGATAAATAGATAGATAGATAGATAGATAGATAGATAGATAGATAGATAGATATAGATATAATTCTTATAGAAAACAGTATAACCTTGCAACTTTCTCAAAATTTACTATTCCATTTAATTTTAAAACTAAGATTTTTCATATTTTCAACTTATTTTAGTGACTCATATATTCCATTATCAATCTATTGATTAATATATTTTGAATTGCACTAACAAAGCTTCTGCTCATTTTCCCTGATTATAGAAATTTGCTATGAAGAAAAAAAGGAGGGACACAATTATAACAATGTGAAGACTTGTCCACTAAATAGCAGACTAATTTGACATATATCTTATCTGTATTTATGATCTTATCTGTATTTAATTCCAAGAACAAATCTGATAGCCATTCATATAGTAAAGTTCCACATCATTCGCAGTATGTATAAAGCTAGGTTCAGGGTTAATCAGATTGGGAAATCTGTTCAAAAAGAAAATAGCACAATTGTGTCAATAGAATCCAACCCTTAGACCATGCTATGGTTGACCCCTCAACTTTTCCCCAGAGATAGACATTCACCTATTACAGTATTCCTACTATAGTAATGTCATTTTCTACTTTGGCTTCATGACAATTATATGCAGTCAATAGGGTTGGGTTGGTAAGATCTTGTGGCATTACCTAAATAGAAAGTTTCAAAAGACCACACAGATAAGGATATCTTAAAGAATCTGTGAAACTTCCCCCCCCAATGAATTATTACTGTTTTAAAACAAAATATACCCCATTAAATATTTACAATATTTTATAGATATTTCAATATTTATTTTGTATTCAATATTTATAGATATCTCAAATATCTATATCACATTCTTTTAATAACTGGATCCACAATCTAAGCATGTCCCACCTTCTTTTAATAGCTATGTTCATAAAATAATAGCATTGAGATTAAAAGAGAAGCTATTTTTCTAATAGTATAGTTTCTCATATTTTTTTCTTTTTTTAAGTTAAAGCTTTTTTATTTGAAAAACATGTGCATGGGTAATTTTTCAACATTGACCCTTGCAAAGCTTTCTGTTACAAATTTTTCCCTGCTTCCCTCCACACCCTCCCCTAGATGGCAGGAAGTCTAATTATGTTAAAATACTTGACAAATCGAATATGTGCATAGATATTTATAGTTATCTTGCTATACAAAAAAAATCGTTATCTACAAGAAAAAAAAAACCTGAGAAGGAAAATATAATGCAAGCAAACATCAATAGAGAGTGTAAAAATGCTATACTGTGGTCCACCCTCAGATCCCACAGGCCTCTTCCTGGGTGTATATAGCTTTCTTCATCACTGAACAACTAGAACTGGTTTGAAACATGTCATTGTTGAAGAGAGCCACATCCATCAGAATTGATCATCATATAGTCTTGTTGTTGCCATGTATAATGATCTCCTGATTCTGCTCATTTGACTTAGCATCAGTTCATGCAAGTCTCTCCAGGCCTCTCTGAAATCATCCTGCTGGTCGTTTCTTACAGAACAATAATATTCCATAGCATTTATATATCATATTCAGCCACTCTCCAATTGATGGGCATCCATTCAGTTTCCAGTTTCTAGCCACTACAAAAAGGGCTGCCACAAACATTCTTGCACGTGTGGGGCCCTTTCCCTCCTTTAAAATCTCTTTGGGATATAGGCCCAGTAGAAACACTGCCGGGTCAAAGGGTATGCACAGTTTCATAACTTTTTGAGCATAGTTCCAAATTGCTCTCCAGAATGGTTGTATCCATTCACAGTTCTACCAACAATGAATCAGAGTCACAGTTTTCCCACATCCCCTCCAACATTCATCATTATCTTTTCCTGTCATCTTAGCCAATATGACAGGTGTGTAGTGGTATCTCAGAGTTGTCTTAATTTGCTTTTCTCTGGTCAATAGTGATTTGGAGCACTTTTTCATATGTGTAACGACCAGCGTTATAATTAAGGGTAGGATATGCTCACCTCTACAAGCATCAGACGTCTCCGGCTTCCAGCCTCCACTGGAAGAAACTTCACAGTCACCACAGGACACGGGGATATGCTTATCTTACTTTATTAAGTTCTGCCATTACATCTTGTCCTATCTTAAGCTAATAGTAGCAGTCTCTATGGCGGCAGTCTCCTTTTATACCCTTCTCGTCCTTCCCCGCCCATGCCACAGCGAACCTATCGTGTCCCACCCCGAAGGTCTCCGGTCTGAGCTGGCCTGCTCTGATAGGGCGCTGGCCCGCAAGCCGTGTGCAGCGCCTGCAGATCAGGTGCAATATGCAAAACATCTATCACATGACTTAGGCTCTATGGTCCTCCATCCCAGGGTGTTCTGCTGCATCAGCACTGCCATATCAGCTGTGTTATACCACACCCTGTGCTCAGTCATTCGGCCCCCAGATGGTCACGTGCATTTCCTGCTGGCTACAGGCCCCTGGGCCTTACACATATGACTAGAAATAGTTTTAATTTTACCATCTGAGAATTGTCTGTTCATACCCTTTGACCATTTATCAATTGGAGAGTGGCTTAAATTCTTATAAATATGAGTCAATTCTCCATATATTTTAGAAATGAGGCCTTTATCAGAACCCTTAAATGTAAAGATGATTTCCCAATTTATTGCTTCCCTCCTAATCTTGTATACATTAGTTTTGTTTGTACAAAAACTTTTTAACTTAATATAATCAAAATTATCTATCTGGTGTTCAATTAAAAGTTCCAGTTCTTCTTTGGACACAAATTCTTTCCTTCTCCATAGGTCTGAGAAGTAAACTATCCTATATTCCTCTAATTTGCTTATAATTCTTTATGTCTAAATCATGAACCCATTTAGATCTTATCTTGGTATGTGGTGTTAGGTGTGGGTCAAGCCACAATTTCTTCCATATCAATTTCCAATTTTCCCAGCAGTTTTTGTCAAATAGTGAGTTCCTATCCCAGAAGCTGAGATCTTTGGGTTTATCAAAAACTAGATTGCTATAGTTATTGCTTAGTTTGTCCTGTGATCCTATCGTATTCCACTGATCGACTACTCTATTTCTTTGTCAGTACCAAATGGTTTTGATGACCACTGCTTTATAATATAGTTTTAGATCTGGTACAGTAAGGCCACCTTCATCAGCATTTTTTTTCATTAATTCCCTTAAAATTTTTGACCTTTTATTCTTCCAGATGAATTTTGCTACTATTTTTTCTAGATCTGTAAAATAATTTCTTGGGAATTTGATTGGTATGGCACTAAATAAATAAATTAGTTTGGGTAGTATTGTCATTTTTATTATATTCACTCAGCCTACCCATGAGCAATTGATATTTTTCCAACTGATTAGGTCTGAATTTATTTGGATGGAAAGTGTTTTGTAGTTTACTTCATATTGTGTATGACTTTTCCTTGGCAGATTGTTTCCCAAATATTTTATACTATCGACAATTCTTTTGAATTGAAATTCTTTTTACATCTCTTGCTGCCAATGATTTATGTGGATTTATTTTGTATCTTGAAACTTTGCTAAAGTTGTGAATTGTTTCTAGTAGTTTTTTAGTTGAGTCTCTAGGGTTCTCTAAAACCATCATGTCATCTGCAAAGAGTGATAATTTGGTTTCCTCATTACCTACTCTAATTCCTTTTCTTTTTCTTCTCGTACTTCCAAAGCTAACATTTCTAATACAATATTAAATAGTAATGGTGACAGTGGGCAGCCTTTTCTTCACTCCTGATCTTATTGGGAATGGTTCTGTTTGTCCCCATTACATATGATGCTTGCTGATGGTTTTAAATAGATGCTACTGATCATTTTAAGGAAAAGCCCATTTATTCCTATACTCTCTAGTGTTTTTAATAGGAATGGGTGTTGGATTTTATCAAAGGCTTTTTCTGCATCTATTGAGATGATCATATGATTTTTGTTAGTTTGGTTATAAATATAATTATGCTGATAGTTTTCCTAATATTGAACCAGCCTTGCATTCCTGGTATAAATCCTACTTGGTCATAATGTGTTATCCTGGGGATTACTTTCTGTAATATCATTGCTAATATTTTATTTAAGATTTTTCCATCATTTAGATTATCAAGTTTATTGGCATAAAGTTGGGCAAAGTAACTCCTAATTATAGCTCTAATTTCCTCTTCATTGGTGGAAAGTTCTCCCTTTTCATTTTTGAGACTAACAATTTGATTTTCCTCTTTCCTTTTTCTAATTAAACTAACTAAAGGTTTATCTATTTTGTTTTTTCATAAAACCAAATCTTAGTTTTATTTATTGATTCAATAGTTTTCTTATTTTCATTTTTATTAATCTCCCCTTTTATTTTCAGAATTTCCAATTTGATATTTAATTGAGGGGTTTTAATTTATTCTTTGTCTAGCTTTTTTAGCTAGACAATTGGATTATAATTTAATTGGATTTTATAAATCCAATTCATTGATCTTCTCTTTCTCTATTTTCTGCAAGTAAGCATCTAGAGATATAAAATTACCCCTTATAACCGCTTTGGCTGTATACCACAAATTTCGGTATGTTGTCTCATTATTGTCATTCTCCTGGATGAAATTATTGATTGTGTTTATGATTTGCTCTTTCACCCATTCATTCTTTGGAATTAGATTATTTAATTTCCAATTAACTTTTCATTTATTTTCTCCTGGCCTTATATTATATGTAATTTTTATTGCATCATGATCTGAAACAAAGATGCATTTACTGTTTCTGCCTTTCTGAATTTGATTTTGAGGTTTTATACCCTAATACATAATCAATTTTTGTTTAAGTTCCATGAACCACTGAGAAAAAAGTAAAATCCCTTCTGTCTCCACTCAATTTTCTCCAAAGATCTATCATACCTAACTTTTCTAACATTTTGTTTACCTCCCTAACTTCTTGCATATTTATTTTGTGGTTTGATTTATCTAATTCTGAGAGAGCAAGGTTGAGCTCCCCCACTAGTATAGTTTGGCTGTCTATTTCTTCTTGCATCTCTCTTAACTTCTCTAGGAATTTGGATGCTATACCACTTGGTGCATACATGTTTAGTATTGATATTGCTCCATTATCTATGGTACCCTTTAGTAAAATATTGTTTCCTTTCTTATTTCTTTTAATTAGATTGATTTTGCTTTTTACTTGATATGACATCAGGATTGCTACCCCTGCTTTTTTTGGCCACCTGAAGCATAATAGATTCTGCTCCATCCCTTTACCTTCACTCTGTATGTATCTCTATGCTTTAGATGTGTTTCTTGTAAGCAATGTATTATAGGATTCTAGCTTTTAATCCAGTCTGCTATCTGCTTCTGTTTTATGTGAGAGTTCATCCCATTCACATTCACAGTTAAAATAAATAATTCTGTAATGCCTGCCATCTTATTTACCCAAAGTTATGTTTTTCTCTTTCCTTTCCTCTTTCTCCCTTCCCCATTCCCCAGTACTTTGCTTTTGATGACTACCTCCCTCAAACAGTCTTCCCCCTTTTTACAGCCCCTCCCCCCTTTTTACACCTTTCCCCTAATTCTTCTACTTTCCCTTCTATTAGTCTTTCCCTTTCTTTTCCTCCTTTCCCTTCCACTTCCCTATAAAGAAGGACAAGTTCTCTGTGAAACCGAATGTTTCTGATATTCTCTTTTAGAGCCCAATCTGATGAGAGTAAGATTCACACAATGCTCATCCCCCTCCCTTCTTTCCCTCAATTATATTGTTTTCTTTGCCTTTTCATGAGATTTTACTTTATTTTTACCTCCTTTTTAAATTTTACTTTATCTCCTTTCCCCCTTTTCCAGTATGATACCCCTTCCACTTCTTTCTTTTTCATATTTTCAAAGTAAAATCAAACTATAGCCCCATTCTTTAAGTATACCCCTAGTAGAAATATAGTTCTCAAGAGTTCTTTCCTTTTTACCTTTTTATGCTTCTCTTGAGTTCTGTGTTTGGTGGTCAAATTTTTTTTTCAGATCTGGTCTTTTCACTAGAAATAGGTGAAATTCACCTATATCATTAAATATCCATCTTCTTTCCTGGAAGATAATGCTCATTCTAACTGGATAGCTTATTCTTGGCTGTAATCCAAGTTCCTTTGCCTTTCAGAATATTTGATTCTGGGGCCCTTCGAGCCTTTAATGTGGAAGCTGACAGCTCCTGAGTGATTCTAATTACAGTTCCTCACTATTTGAATTGTTTCTTTCTAGCTGCTTGCAATATTTTTTCCTTGGTGCGATAGTCCTGAAATTTAGCTACAATATTCCTTTGGGATTTAATTTTGGGGTCTCTTTCAGGAGGTGACCGGTGACTTCATTTGATGGTGATTTTATCTTCTGATTCTAAAACATCAGGGCAGTTTTCTTTCATGATTTCCTGGAAGATAGATTCTAGTTTCTTTTTTTCATCATGGCTTTCAGGAATCCTTAGATTGTCTCTCCTAAATCTATTTTCCAGGTCAGTTGTTTTTCCTAGGAAATATTTCATATTTTCTTCTATTTTTTCATTTTTTTCCTTTTTGTTTGACTGATTCTTGAATTGATTCATTCACTTCCATTTGTTCAATTCTAATTCTTAATGAATTATTTTCTTTAGTTACCTTTCTTAGCTTCTTTTGTAATTGGTCAATTGAATTTTTTTTTTGTTCATTGCAGTCTTTTTCCATTTCAGCAGTTTTGTTTTTCAGTGAATTGGTGTCTTTTTCCATTTCACCAATTTTGTTTTTTCAGTGAATTGGTGTCTTTTTCATATCTCTTTTGTAGGGCATTATATGCTTTTTTCATTCCTTCTTGCAATGATCTCATTTCATTTCCCCATTTTTCTTCTAACTCTCTTTTGAGATTCTTTATGCAATCTTCCAGGAAAGCCTTGTGAAATGGAGACCAGCTCATGTCTGCTTTTTTGGCTTCCCCTGGAGTTGCTTTACCTTTATGAACTTCAGAATCTGAGGTCTGTTCTCGCTCTCTGTAAAAGCTATCTATGGTGGGAGTTCTTTTTTGTTTTTTATTCATTTTTTAAAGCTTGAGATCTGTTTAAAGCAGAGGAGGGACAGCTGCTTTAATTTAACCTGGGGCAGTTCGGCTGATTGACTTCTGATGCTGGGCTATCAGGGCTAGGTCCGGCATTCTCAGTGGTTTACAATCTGCCTTTTACAAAAGACAGATCTGCCAAAGCGCCTACCCACAACCTGGACAGAGTGTCCCAAGAGGCTCACATAAACTTCCCAGGTGCTTAGAATCTACCATGCTGAGTCCGAGCTCGGCTTCCTGCCCTGTCTCCCAGAGCTGACATCTGAGCCCAGCAAACTGACCCCTGCCTGACTGAAACAGACCTGTTCTGAAGCTCTTCCAAGGTAACTTCTTCTTGGAATGTGTTGTACTCCAAATATTTGGGGGCTCTTTGACTTCAGAACCAGTTTAGAGGCTTAATCTGCTGTTGGTTTGAGAGAAGGTCAGAGGAGGTCATAGAGAGTAGTACCTGCATTCTGCCACCTTGGTTCTGCCCCCCTCTCTCATATTTCTTAAACTAAGAATTTAAAAAAACCCAATAATAATATATACAATACCATGTTTTTAAAATATGAAATAAACCATAATCAGTCAGGTGACATCATTTCAGCTGAATATCATTCTGAATTATCTTACATAGAAAATCATTCATTTTATATTAGGTATTTTATAATAACTATATCTAAAATCTAATATGTAGTTGTATTCAATTAAAGAAATAATTATAATAATAGTACCTATGTAGTGCTTATCATATGTCAGTCACTGTGTTAAGCACTTCACAATCATTATATAATTTAATTCTCACAACAATCCTGCAAGATGTGCACAATTATTATTTTTCTCTTTTCAAAATGGTAAATTCAGGTAAACAGAGAAAACAACTTGCTTAAGATCATATAGCTAATAAACTTCTGATACTGGAGTATAATTCAGGTCTCTCTGCATTTTTCCAGCATTTTTCTTTCATGACCACAAAAAACACTAAACACAACACAAAAAAAATTTTTAATTAAAAAGTTTTTCTGCATTTTACAAAGAAACAAGAACACAGACAAAATAAGAAAAGTGCATACTTCATAATCTACTTATCTTCTATTTAAAGTCTAATTTCAAAGCTTTTAAATTGCTGCCAAATTTGAGACTGATGCATTTGAATTTTTATGTATTCTAGCATAACTTCAGAATGCTATTATTTAGTTATTCCCTCCATTTCTGCATGGAAAATTCCAAATCTATAAGATTTTCTCTAAGAGGATATCAATTTAACAACATGCCCTTCATTGGTCTCATGCCAAAAGAAATTTTGGAGGAAATCATCATTCCTTTAAAGGGACTGTTTCTTAGGTATTTCATTATTACCAGAATGCACTGTTCCCTTAAAGGGAATATCTTTTCCCCCACCAGGGTGTGGTAAACCATCTTTAGTAATATGGGAGTGAGCATTGCCTTAGCTCAGAAAAAAAGATATTGAAATTGAGGGAGGAATTTGACCTCTAGATTCAGGTTTCCTGAGAAGAAGTCCTATGTAGAAAAGTTGGGAATGCTCAATAGGGTTTTTCTGAAAAGCTATAATCCCCAGAGGGTGGAATCCTAATGCCTCCCAGCTATCTTGTCAAAAAATGTGGTAAGTGAAATCTGAAATAACTGAGGAAACAAAATCCAAGATTCCAAGCTTATTGATTCATTAAGCATTTCATGCCAATTGCATTACAAATCAGTATTGAGCCTCCTCACCCTGGATTAGACCCCTGTGAATACGGGACACAGATTTTTATTAATTAAAGGAAAACAAAAGATGATAAACCTGGCTGCAAGATTAAATAAGCTTGAATAGGGAGGGAAAGAATGAACAGGTGAATTTCTCTGAAATCAGAAACTGACCCACCCCATCCCCCAAAAGTGTTTGGGTTCAACCAGAAGAACAATGAAATAGTAATTGATTTAGCAGTATAGGGCCAATTTCAGAGAAGACACATGGATTGCTTGGGATGTATAATCATGAGAAAACTCCTTTGGATCTCACTGGATTTCTGGTCAGTATAACTTGGGTCCTTAGTTAAAGGTCTCTAAACAACAGGAAGAGGTGATCCAACTTCCTAATCATTCAAGACTAGGTTCAAATAGCACAATAATATTTTTTCACAATTATCAGAACTGAACAAAGTTTTCTCACAAGAGAGAAATTGAACTAGAGTCATAATTGAATAAAAAAGGAATTGACCTATATCCAGAATAGAGTCACACAAAGAAGTCAGTGTGGTTCACTCCCTTCCCAAAATCCTATAAATTCAATTACTAATAGGTTTCAATTACTGAAAGTTGATGAATTCTTTAGTCACTTCACCAATGAAACAAACGGATAAAGAATAAAACAGATGTCAGTAGTTTTAAAGTAAATCAATTTTTTACATATATATTGTTAGGAATGTAGGAATGGCATGGTATTGGATATTGAGGGCACTTGAGACAGTAGTTATTATTATTAGTATCAGACTTTTGTATACCTCCAAGCCTATTTTGAAATTGGACAATTTACTTCATTTTCAATTAAAAGATAAGGGTGGCTTTCACAATTTTCATGTGACAACTTCTAACAATTTTTTTTTCTTCAGCATTTCTGTAAGTGCTGCTTTTGAAGGAGATTGTGAGGTGCCTGATTCCATTTTGAGTTCTCCTTTTGTCACCTTCCAGGAAATCAGCAGTTACTAATTACTTCACTAATAGCAGTAAAAAGCACTGAAAGGAATTATAAATTGTGTGTGAATTATGAACTTGAAGAGGAAGCAATTGAAGAATGTATTAATAGTTGAGGTTTTCATTTCCTTTCTATAATAATTGTGAACTTACTAGTTTCTGTTTTTATTTCAACTGGTACAAAGTCAGAGCTTTTAAAAGGTAAGGCAATAAAGGATAATAATAGGACTGTCTTATCAAGAAGTTTTTAATGCCTTGTATTATTGAAACTTGTGCTTTTATGTATGGTCAATTGATCTACGATAATAATTTTCTGAATGATAAGTATGTATTCCAGTGATATACATTGTCAGAAACTTGATTACCTAAGGTAGAAATAATTTAGGAAGAATAACAGTTTTTCCAGGATATAGATTCTGTTTCCATTGTACTAAACATAATTCTCTTCTGTCCCTCCTGTTGAGGTAGAATTATTTATTCCTTTCCTAGGAAAAAAACATATTTTCTGACCTTTGATGAGAAAATCACCATGAGTTTGATTTGAGGAGCGAGAAAGTGATAAATTTTGCCTGTGTACCATTAGGTTCCCTAGAGGTTGCTTGTATGCAGTTTATAGAAGCAGAGCTAGCCCTCGCTTCTTGATTGACATTACTAACTTGGCCTTTATTATACTGCAGAGTTGTACCTGTGTTGACAAAATGAAAATCAAAAGAGCCAGGTATGTTATATCTGTACTTGGGCTCTTCTGTTTTATATATTTGTATATTATGTATTTTTTGTGTTTTTTATTTGGAGGGTCTCATGCATTCTGATGACTATATACAATGACTAGAATTAGCTGTGTCCTTAACTCCTTCTGAGCTCTTTCCTATTTTCTTCAGCATATATGTCCTAGAATCATGGTATTCATGTCATCAGAGGTCAGGAAAACCTAATAGTTCATAAAGTCTGTACTGAGTCAAAAGAGGGTATTTTAAAATATTAAATCCAAAAGGAATAGTAATAGGAAACATGCTCATTGCAAGTAATTCCAAAGTCAATGAACCATCAAAGTTTGTAAGTGCAAGTTGTTGCTGTTCAGTCATTCAGTGGTGTCTGACCCCATGAACTGTAGCACTCCAGGCTGTCCTCCACTACTCCTGAAGTCTGCCCAAGCTCATTGCTTCCATTATACACTATCTATTCATTTCATCCTCTGCCATCCCCTTCTTTTTCTTTTAATCTTTGTCAACATCAGGGTTTTTTCCCCCAATAAGTTCTATCTTCTCATTATAACCAAAATATTTAAGCTTCAACTTTAGTATTTGACTTTCTACTGAAAAATCTGTACTCATTTCTTTAAGTATTGAGTGATTTCATCTCCTTGCTATCCAAGAGTCTCTCAAAAGTCTTCTCCAATACCACATTCAAAAGCATCAATTCTGCTGAACTCAGCTTTCCTCACTGTTTAACTCTTACAGCCATACATTGCTCCAGGAAAAGCTTTGCCTATACAGCTTTGTCAGCAAGGTGATGTCTCTACATTTTAGCATGCTATCCATATTTGCCATAGCTTTTCTTCCAAGGATTTATTTCCTTCTAAGGATTCTTTTAATTTCATGTTTGCAGTCACCACCATCTTTGAGCCCAAGAATATAAAATCTGACATAGCTTCCATTTATTTTCTATTTCGCAGAAAGTGATGAAATGAGTTGCTATAATATTAGTTTTTTTGATGTTTAAACTTTAAATCCATTTTTACACTCACTTCCTTCTTTCTCATCAAGAGGCTTCTTAATTCCTCTTCACTTTTTTTTTTAATCAGAGTGGTATCATGAATATCAGAAATTGTTGATATTTTACCTGGCAATACTGATTTCAGCCTTTGATTCACCCAGCCTCTCATTTTGCATAATGTTCTCTGCATACAAGTTAAATAAATAATATAATAATATACAGTTTTGTCATATCCCTTTTCTAATCTTAAACAAATCAGTTGTTTCATGTTCATTTCTAACTTTAAGTTCTTTGGCTATATACAAATCCCTCAGGAAACAAATATTACAATTTGGTATTTCCATGTCTTCAAGAATTTGCCATATTTTGTTATTCACACAGTCACACACACACACACACACACACAATTTTGTGATTTAATGTAGTCAATGAAAAAGAAAATTTTTTCCCCTAGAATTGCCTTGCTTTCTTCATAATCCAGAGAATATTGACAATTTGGTCTCTAGTTCCTCTGCCTCTTTGAAAACCAATCTGCTTTTCTGGCAATTCTTGTTTCACATAGTGCTGAAGCCTAGCTTGCAGAATATTAAGAATAATCTTGCTGGCCTGTGGGATGAATGCAATTGTTCAGTAATTTGAACATTTTTGACATTACTTTTCTTTAGAATTGGTACATAAACTGATCTTTTGTAATCCAGGGGCCACAGTTGTGTTTGCTAGCATATTAAGTATAGCACTTTAACAGCTCATCTTTTAGGTTTTTAAATAGCTCAGTTGAGGGGAGGCGGAGCCAGGATGGTGGAGTGAAGACCCTATTCTCTGTGTCCTCCTCTGACCTCTCAAATCAACAATAAAGCCTCTGAACTGATATTTAAGTCAACGAACTCAGAAATATTTGGACTATGAAACACTGCTTGCAGAAGTTACCTTTGAAGAGCTTCATAGCAGGTCTGTTTCAGTCAGGCAGGGGGGTGAGCAGTTTGCTCAGTGCAGCTCTGGAACAAAGGGCAAAGAACTGGGTGGGACTCAGCTCAGCTTGGCAGAAACTCCAAACACCTGGGAAGTGTATGTGAGGCACTCAGGACACTATGCCCTGATTGTGGGCAGGTGCTTTGGCAGATCTGCCTTTTATAAGGGGTAAATTGGAACCCTCTGCAAACGCAAAGTCCTAGCCCAACCAGCCCAGCACCGGAAGTTAAATAGTGGAATTGCCCCAGGGCAAACTACCACAGCCAGTGCTTCCCTGCTTTAAACAGATCCCAAGCTTTTTCTAAAAAAAAAAAAAAAAAAAATGAGTAAGAAGCAGAAGAGAGGTCTCACGATAGACAGCTTTTATGGAGAGAAAGAAGGGCAGACCCCAGATCCTGAGATTCATAAAGGTAAGGCAACTCCAGGGGAAGCCAAAAAGGGAGACATGAGCTGGCTCTCCTTTCACAAGCCCTTCCTGGAAGATTGCATAAAAAATCTCAAAAGCGAGTTAGATGAGAAATGGGGAAATGAATTGAGATCAGTGCAAGAAGACCTCCAAAAGAGATATGATAAAGACACCAATTTACTTAAAAACAAAATTGGTGAATTGAAAATGGACAACAATGCATTGAAAAACAAAATTGGTGAAGTGGAAAAAGCATGCAATGAAAAATTGGCCAGTTACAAAAGGAGCTGAAAAAGGTGACTGAAGGAAACAATACATTAAAAATTAGAACTGAACAAATGCAAGTGAATGACTCAATAAGACTTCAAGAATCAGTCAAACAAAAACAAAAAAATGAAAAAATAGAAGAAAATATGAAATATCTCCTAGGAAAAACAACTAACATGGAAAATAGATCTAAGAGAGACAATCTAAGGATTATTGGACTTCATGAAAGCCATGATGAAAAAAAGAATCTAAACACTATCTTCCAGGAAATCCTGAAAGAAAACTGCCCTTAGATTGTAGAATCAGAAGGCAAAATGACCATTGAAAGAATTCACCAGCGGCGGTTGTGCGCAAAGGCGGTCACCAGGCCCCGCCCTTTGGGCGCTGAGGGGCCGTATGGGGAGCTGGGAGGCTGTTAGGGTCCTAGTCATGGCCCTAGCGCCCGCCAATCAGCCGGAGGTGATCCGTGCAGCTCAGAAGGATGAGTATTACCAGGTCAACCTGCCGAGTGCAGCCGGAGGCGCCCTGCATAGCCTAGCAGGTGCTAAGAAATGGCTGGAGTGGAGGAAGGAAATTGAGTTGCTGTCGGATGTGGCCTACTTCACCCTCACCACGTTTTCAGGCTACCAGACTGTCGGTGAGGAATACGTGAACGTGATCCAGGTCGACCCGTCCAAGAGCAGCGTCCCTTCGTGGCTTCGCCGATCTGCCCTGGTCGGTCTGCACACGCTGGCACCCTACATGCTAGAGAAGGCCTTGGTCCACCTGGAGCATGAGCTGTAGGTGGAAGGCGAGGGCATCCGGCACCCAAAGAGCGGCCTGGTGCCCGGCGTCCGAGGCAGGTCGGCCGTGCGGCGATGCCTTCACAGACACGTCCGCCACCTGACCGAGGCTCTGAAGAAGGCGCTCCTGCGCGTGGTGTATGTTTTCAAACAGAGTGTCACCTGCCTCCACCGGCTGCACCTGGCCGTGTTCTACATGAACGGGGTCTTCTACCACCTGGCCAAAAGGCTCACGGGGGTCACCTATTTACGGGTGCGCAGCTTCCCTGGGGACGACCATGGCGTCCGCTGGAGCTATGGGGTTCTGGGGATGGTGTCCTTGCTGCACCTGCTGCTGTCAGTTGGCGTCCAGATCTATGGCTTCACTCAGCGGCAGCGGGCCCGAAAGGAGTGGAAGCTTCACCGCAGCCTCTCCCACCGCAAGAGCCTCGTGGAGAAGTCTGCGGGCAGGAGCTCCATGTGCACCCTGTGCCTGGAAGAGCGCGGGCGAGCCACGGCTACACCCTGCGGCCATCTCTTCTGCTGGGAGTGCATCACCGAGTGGTGCAACACCAAGACGGAATGTCCCCTCTGCAGAGAAAAGTTTCATTCGCAGAAACTGATTTACCTGCGACATTATCGTTAGTCCTAGCAAACCCAGTTCAAAGGGCAACAGAAGAAAAGGAAGAAGCTCTCAAAAGATTATGTCTTTATTAATGGACCAAAAGCAGAGTTCATTTTAATTTATCCAGAATCATGATGGTGACTTAACTTGCACTGTAATTATCAGGTTTGTTTTCAAAATCACTGTATAAGGTGCTTTGACTGCTGGCTGCTCAGATACCAGGGGGTGGCCTGGTGGGAAGGTATGCCTACTTTAATAACAACTCTGGGATATTAAGATGTCCTATCCAAGGACAGGACTTAAGACAGGTATGCAATGGACACACTGGAACATACTCAGAAAATTCACCCCGCCCCTCAGACACTGTTGCCAAATGTAGGTATGTCTACCTTCCTTTCTAATTGGGTTGAGATAACTAAGTTGACTATTTTGGACAAATAGTACTCTAACTTCCTTTCCTCCAATTTCTGTGCTACTTGTAAAGTTTTTGAGAAGTCAGTATTTTGCTTCTTCAAAGCCCTTCAGAAAAGGGCTTGCTGTGCTGATCAAAAAAGCAGTGCTTTAGATTTTCTTCCTTATCCCACAATAATGCATCTAAAACCAAATTCTTCTGAATTTACATTCTAAGCAATCAGTAATAAAGGTCTGTGTATATATTATGCATAATAATTTCAGTATCAGGTTTATTCATGAATGAATGATCAGGAAACTTGGTAATTCATTCACATATACAAACAGTTCAGTTTCAATAGTTGGCCACCAAGCAATGAACTCCCCCAATTCACCTACTAGGGCTTGCTGGTGTGTTAACCCAAGCTTATATTTGGCACGTACTTTTGAGAAAAAAGTCAGTTATTCTCCCATAAAACAACAAAACCCACCCTTCGGTCCGCTGGACAAATGTATCTACTCTGCTACCAGAGAAACAATGCTCTGGTTGATGATGGGGTTCCCTGCCTCTTGGTGCTGGATGTGCAACACCTTGGAAGGGGTTCTCCCTACCAACAAGGTTAGGCCAACTCATGAAGACACCTGAGAGTCACACACATTGTCTGTCTTTCTCACAAACCACACAATCTCACAGTGTTAAGTAGAAGGACTTTGACAGAAGCCCACACTAATCAGCCCAGACTCACCTGCTGTCAGGAATCACAAAGAACACCCTCTACAAACCCCAGGTGACCCTTTTGATCCATCAAATCTACTTCCCAAATTCACGAATTGTTCCAATCCAAACAAATCTGTGGAAAAATAAATCTTTTCATTTCCACCAACATCAATAATAATTGCTATTAGGTGAATAACTTTTCTAACATGACATTTTAAAGGTGCAACAGAAAAGTGCCTTAACTTTTAATCTAGCAGATTACTCCTGTTACAGCTTTAAAAACATTCTAAGCAACACTTCAGTTAGCATGCTAGAAGCCTAAAGAGGTAAAAGGAGGCTTTTAAAGGTTAAGATAATTTCCTTTTCTTTCCAACACAAACTACTTCCCAATTTTTAATAAAAGCTGCCTGCCACAACCCTTTAGTTTTGAAGACAACAGAACAGTTAAGTTTCTCTACAGGCAGACTGAACCCAGTCTACATTAGGAGTCAAGTATAGTGGGTTACAAGACCAGAGAGGTTATTAATACCAGATAAATGGGGGGAGTCCTGCCAAGCACAGGAAAAAACACACAATCAACTTCAAATTTGTTTCGTGGAAACACTAAATGCAATGGCTTTGTTTTTTCAACATTAAGCTTAACTAAGGGCAGAAAAAGATAAATGTTGGGGGAAAAAGTTAACATGCTTTTACTGTGTATTTTTAAAAGTTATAAAATTTCCTTAAATTCATATTTTTATCAAGTGTGCAATACGGAACTGTCACATTTCACTGCTTTTAAAAAAAACATTTACAATAGAAGGCTATCAAATTAATAATTCTTGGGATGTCTGGGAAATATATAGATAGTAGAGAATGACAGTTGATAACTTGTTTAAAAAAAAGCACAATGTCTCAATTCTGAAGCTTATTTAAATATGAAGTTCACATAGAGGGCTGAAGTTTTCAATTTTCAAGAACACTTTTACTATATAATCTGTTATATAGAACAAAAAACTCTTTTTAAGTGTCAATTCTAGAAATCCCACAACTAAACACTGCATAAATATCTGGATAATATTGACCATATATTCACATCAACCCCCAATCTCAGCATCTACAATTAAAGAATACTATTAAAAATAGTTCTCAAAGTATTGGATTTATGCATTGCCCTAAGACTGGGGAGCAAATACATTAATTTCACTATGGTATGTAAGGCCATAGTAGCACTTCATTCAGAGATTTCTTATTTTTCTGTCAGCTAAAATGATTTAGTTGCAGAAAAAATTAATACTTTTACCAACTGGGTTTTTTTTAATGGTGTGTGATGAGTTGTACTGTTCTTATATAAAGACTAACACAAGAAAGGGGACACTATCTTTAATAAAGTCTGGAATTAAAAAGTCACTTAATAAAATTTTAGAGTTGTTTTTATCACATCAAAAAAGAAAAAAAAAAGAAGAAGAATTCACCGATCACTTCCTGAAAGAGACCCAAAATTAAATCCCCAAGGAATATCATGGCTAAATTTCAGGACTATCACACCAAGGAAAATATATTGCTAGCAGCTAGAAAGAAACAATTCAAATATTGAGGATCTATAATTAGAATCGCACACAATCTGTCAGCCTCCACATTGAAGGATCGAAGAATAACCTATCCAGCTAGAATGAGCATTATCCTTCAGGCAAGAAGATGGTCATTTAATGATATAGGTGAATTTCACCTATTTCTAATGAAAAGACCAGGTCTGAACAAAAAATTTGACCTCCAAAAATGGAACTCAAGAGAAGCATAAAAAGGTAAAAAGGAAAGGACTCTTGAGAACTTTATTTCTACTATGGGGATACTTAAAGATTGGGAGTATAATTTGATATTACTTGGATAATATGAAAAAGAAAACTAGAGATGGAAAGGCTGTACTGGGGAAAAGAGGGAAAAGGTGGTAAAATAAGGTTTTAAAAAAAGGAGGTAAAAATAAGGTAAAATCTCATGAAGAAGCAAAGAAAACCTAATATAATTGTGGGAAAGAAAGAAGGTAGATGAGCATTGTGTAAATTTTACTCTCATCAGATTGGACTCTAAAAGTGTATATCAGACACATTTGGTTTCACAGAGAAACTTGTCCTTCCTTATAGGGAAGTGGGAGGGAAAGGATGAAAAGAAAGGGATAGACTAATAGAAGGGAAAATAGAAGAATCGGGGGAAAGGAGTAAAAAAGGAAGAGGGGCTCTAAAGGGGAAAGAATTGTTTGGGGGAGGGGGTCATCAAAAGCAAAATACTGAGGAAGGGGGAAGGGAGAAAGGGGAAAGGAAAGGGAAAAACATAATTTGGGTAAATAAGATGGCAGGAAATACAGAATTAGTTATTCTGTGAATGTGAATGGGATGAACTCTCCCATAAAACAAAAGCAGATAACAGACTGGATTAAAAATCAGAATCCAACAATATGTTGTCTACAAAAAACACATCTAAAGCATAGAGGCACATACAGGGTGAAGGTAAAAGGCTGGAGCAGAACCTATTATGCTTCAGGTGAACAAAAAAAAGCAGGGGTAGCAATCCTGATATCAGATCAAGTAAAAGCAAAGATAGACCTAATCAAAAGAGATAAGGAAGGAAACTATATTTTATTAAAGGGTACTATAGATAATGTAGCAATATCAATACTAAATATATATGCACCAAGTGGAATAGCATCCAAATTCCTAGGGGAGAAATTAAGAGAGATGCAAGAAGAAATAGACAGCAAAACTATACTAGTGGGGGATCTCAACCTTGCTCTCTCAGAATTAGATAAATCAAACCACAAAATAAATAAGAAAGAAACTAGGGAGGTAAACCAATTGTTAGAAAAGTTCGTATGATAGATCTTTGGAGAAAATTGAATGGCAACAGTAGGGAGTTTTTCTCAGCGGTTCATGGAACTTATACAAAAATTAACCATGTGTTAGGGCATAAAAACCTCAAAATCAAATGCAGAAAGGCAGAAATAGTAAATGCATCTTTTTCAGATCATGATGCAATAAAAATCACATGCAATATAAGGTCAGGAGAAAACAGACCAAAAATTAATTGGAAATTAAATAATCTAATCCTGAAGAATGAATGGGTGAAAGAGCAAATCATAGAAACAATCAATAATTACATCCAGGAGAATGACAATAATGAGACAACATACCAATATTTTGGGATACGGCCAAAGCGGTTATAAGGGGCAATTTTATATCTCTAGATGCATACTTACATAAAATAGAGAAAGAGAAGATCAACGAATTGGGCTTATTATTAAAAAAAAACTAGAAAAAGTACAAATTAAAAACCCTCAATTAAATTCCAAATTGGAAATTCTAAAAATAAAAGGGGAAATTGATAAAATTGAAAATAAGAGAACTATTGAATTAATAAATAAAACTGAGTTGGTTTTATGAAAAAAAAACAACAAAATAGATAAGCATTTTGTTAATTTGATTAGAAAAAGGAAAGAGGAAAATCAAATTGTTAGTCTCAAAAATGATAAGGGAGAACTTTCCTCCAATGAAGAGGAAATTAGAGTAATAATTAGGAGTTACTTTGCCCAACTTTATGCCAGTAAATATGATAATCTAAATGAAATGGAAGAATATCTATAAAAATATAGATTGCTCAGGTTAACAGAAGAGGAAATAAATTATTTAAATAACCCCAAAAAGAACTAGAACAAGCTATTAACCAACTCCCTAAGAAAAAATCTCCAGGGCCATATGGATTTACATGTGAATTCTACAAAACATTCAAAGAACAATTAATTCCAATACTATATAAACTATTTGAAAAAATAGGGGAAGAAGGTACACTACCAAATTCCTTCTATGATACCGATATGGTGCTGATAACTTAACCAGGTAGGGTGAAAACAGAGAAAGAAAACTATAGACCCATTTCCCTAATGAATATCGATGCAAAAATTTTAAATAAGATATTCACAATGAGATTACAGAAAGTCATCCTTAGGATAATATACTATGACCAAGTAGGATTATACCAGGAATGCAGGGCTCGTTCAACATTAAGAAAACTATCAGCATAATCAATTATATTAATAACCAAACTAACAAAAACCATGTGATCATCTCAATAGATGCAGAAAAAGCATTTGATAAAATCCAACACCCATTCCTATTAAAAACACTAGAGAGTTTAGGAATAAAGGGGCTTTTCCTTAAAATGATCAGTAGCACCTATTTAAAACCATCAGCAAGCATCATATGTAATGGGGACAAACAGAACCATTCCCAATAAGATCAGGAGTGAAAAAAAAGGCTGCCCACTGTCACCATTACTATTTAATATTGTATTAGAAATGTTAGCTTTGGAAGTAAGAGAAGAAAAAGAGATAAAAGGAATTAGAGTAGGTAATGAGGAAACCAAATTATCACTCTTTGCAAATGACATGATGGTATACTTAGAGAACCCTAGAGACTCAACTAAAAAACTACTAGAAACAATTCACAACTTTATCAAAGTTGCAGGATACAAAATAAATCCACATAAATCATCAGCATTTTTATATATTACCAACAAATTTCAGCAGCAAGAGATACAAAAAGAAATTCCATTCAAATAACGGATGATAGTATAAAATATTTGGGAATCAATCTGCCAAGGAAAAGTCAGAAACTATACAAACTAAACTACAAACACTTGCCACACAAATAAAATCAGACCTAGTCAATTGGAAAAACATTAAGTGCTCATGGGTAGGCCGAGCAAATATAATAAAAATGACAATACTACCCAAACTAATCTACTTATTTAGTGCCATACTAATCAAACTCCCAAGAAATGATTTTACAATTCTAGAAAAAAACAGTAGCAAAGTTCATTTGGAAGAACAAAAGGTCAAGGATTTCAAGGGGATTAATGAAAAAAAAGGCAGATGAAGGTGGCCTTGCTGTACCAGATCTAAAACTATATTATAAAGCAGTGGTCATCAAAACCATTTGGTACTGGATGAGAAATATAGTCAACCAGTGGCATAGGATAGGATCTCAGGACAAACTAGGCAATAACTATATTAATTTAGTGTTTGATAAACCCAAAGACCCCAGCTTTTGGGATAAGTACTCACTATTTGGCAAAAACTGCTGGGAAAATTGGAAACTAGTATGGAAGAAATTAGGCTTGACCCACACCTAACACCACATACCAAGATAAGATGTAAATGGGTTCATGATCTAGATATAAAGAGGGACTTTGTAAGCAAGTTAGAGGAACGTAATATAGTTTATCTCTCAGACCTGTGGAGATGGAATAAATTTATGTCCAAAGAAGATTTGGAACTCTTAACTGAACACAGATAGATAATTTTGACTATATTAAGTTAAAAAGTTTTTGTACAAACAAAACTAATGCAGACAAGATTAGGAGGGAAGCAAAAAATTGGGAAATCATCTTAACATTTAAGGGTTCTGATAAAGGCCTCATTTCTAAAATATATAGAGAATTGTCTCATATTTATAAGAATTCAAGCCACTCTCCAATAGATAAATGGTCAAAGGATATGAACAGACAATTTTCAGATGATGAAATTAAAACCATTTCTAGTCATATGAAAAGGTGCTCCAAATCACTATTGACCAGAGAAATGCAAATTAAGACAACTCTGAGGTACCACTACACACCTGTCAGATTGACTAAAATATCAGGAAAAGATAATGACGAATGTTGGAGGGGATGTGGGAGAACTGGGACATTGATACATTGTTGGTGAAACTGTAAACGTATCCAACCATTTTGGAGAGCAATTTGGAACTATGCTTAAAAAGTTATCAAACTGTGCATACCCTTTGACCCAGCAGTGTTTCTATTGGGCTTATATCCCAAAGAGATCTTAAAGGAAGGAAAGGGCCCCACATGTGCAAGAATGTTTGTGGCAGCCCTTTTTGTAGTGTCTAGAAACTGGAAACTGAATGGATGCCCATCAATTGGAGAGTGGCTGAATAAATTATGGTATATGAATGTTATGGAATATTATTTTTTTGTAAGAAATGACCAGCAGGACGATTTCAGAGAGTCCTGGAGAGACTTACATGAACTGATGCTGAGTGAAGCGAGTAGATCCAGGAGATCATTATACAATGCAACAACAATACTATATGATGATCAATTCTGATGGGCATGGCTCTCTTCAACAATGAAATGTTTCAAACCAGTTTCAATTGTTCAGTAAAGAAAGCCATATACACCCAGCGAGAGGGATGTGAGATATGGACTACAATATATCATTTTCATGCTCTCTATTGGTGTTTGCTTGCATTAGGTTTCCTTTTTCAGATATTTTTTGTTCATATAGATACAATTGTTCTTGCACAGCAAGATAAGTATGGAAATTTGTATGCATATATTTGACTTGTCAAGTATTTTAATATAATTAACATGTAGTGGACTTCCTGCCATCTAGGGGAAGGGAGGGAACTAGGGGGGGAAATTTGCAATGGAAAGCTTTGTAAGGGTCAATGTTGAAGAACTACTCATACATATGTTATGCAAATAAAAAGTTTTAATAAAAAAATAAATAAATAAATAGCTCAGTTGAAATTTCCTCACCTTCACTAGGTTAATTGTTATCAATGTTTTCTAAGGTAAATTTGACATTATTCTCTAGGATTTCTTGTTCTACATAAGAAGCCACATTATTGTGATTATGGGTGATGTTAACATTTTTATTATACAAGTACAAAGACACTACAAAAACAATTAGCAGAGTTGTGAAATTATGTTTTATACTTTAAACTTTGTTTTTAAAATTTGTTAAATTTTTCCAATAAAATGTTGCTTTTAAAAGTTGTATTCTTCACAAAATAGAAAGTTCCCCTCCTTGATAAGATGCTCCTGAAAATTGGAAAGCCCTTTGGCAGAAAATAGGTTTAGACTAGATTCTTATATCATATATCATAATAAAATCCAAAAGAAAAGTGATGAAAAAGTAAAAGGTTACATTATAAAAGCATTAGAAGAATATGAAAAGAGGCAGGGACTGTTTCATTATTGTCTTTCTATCCCCAGTGCCAAGAAAGGTCTTTAGCATATTTTAGATGTTTAATAAATACTTATTGATTAAATTAATGCTAGATTTATGATTAGGCGGAAAATTAATAAAAAAACAAAGAATATAGAGAACACAAAAGACAAAATAGATTGTTTTTATTTATTATATTTATGTATTATATTGAATTTTCAAACATTTGCATAAACAAAACCAATGTAGCTATAATGAGAGATCATCAAATGAGAAACATCTTTGTATTAAACAGAATCATTGATTATAGATAGAAGTGACATTGGAATACATTGAATTTGATGGATATTACAGATGAGGAAACTGAGAAGGCACTGAAAGGTTAAGTGAGTTGTCCAGGATGTCCAATAAAATCTGACATTAAAGATGAACATTAACACTGACATAAAAAAGCTATTTATCATTTGATAAGTAGGCAAGGGATATGAACAGTTTTGAGATGAAGAAATGAAAAATAACAGTAAGTATCTAGAATGACCAAAGTCGCTTAATAATAAAAAATGCAAATTAAAACAACTCTAAAATTTCAACTCACACTTGTAAAATTGGCAAAGATGATAAATGTAAATAATTAGTGTTGAAATAGATATGGTGCATCAAACATACTATTATACTATTAATGAAACTATGCATTGATTCGAACTTTCTTGGAAAAGTTTAGAATTATGTGAGAAAATTCACCAAACTATTCATATCCTTTGACCATTTGTCAGCTATTCAATACATATTTTCCCAAAGGGATCAATTATAGAAATAAAAGTCCTAACTATTTTTTAAATGTATAGGAACATTTTTTGTAGTAGTTTTTAAAAATGAGAAATAAATTAGGTTCTAATCCATAAGAAAATATCTGGCAAACTATGATATATGGCTATGATAGAATTTTATTTTGCCATACTAAATGAGCAATATAAAAAGAGGAATATGAGAAAATTTTGATGTAAGGAAATATTATAGTATAACAAAATAATTGTGGCAGTTCTTTTTGTGGTAACAAAGAACAGGAAACTCAAGAGATACCTGTTAATTGGGTAATGACCGAACAAATGATGGTATATGAATTTAATGGAAGACTACTGTGACATTAGAAATGATGAAAGGGCTAATTTCAGAGATATATGGGAAGAGTTGTGTGAATTGATGCAGAGTGAAGAATTAGAATCAAGAGAATAATGTGTACAATAACCACATTAGAAAGGACAACTTTAAATGACCTTAGAATTCTGAATTAGTATAGCAAGAAGTGGAAAAGAAAGGAGGCTATTTTATCAGTAGCAGTTCTCTGTAGTTGGATTCCCCCAATGTGTAAGTTCTCTCTCTCAAGTACAAACCAAATCTATTCATTTTCTTTCTTCACTTAAATCCTCCTGCTACAGATTGTCATTACTGATAGCCCAAACTATTGTCTTCATTACATTCTTCCCATCTTCAAGCTCTCCCACTTCCAATCCATATTTCATATAATGTCAAAGTAATCTTCCTTATTATTTCTAGTTCTGTACATACTACTATTCTAAAACTCAGAGGGCTTAAGCGATTTACCAAAAGTCACATAATTAATAAGTATTAGAGCTAATATTTGAATCCAAGCCCCTTTCTCCACTATAAGTTCAGAATTCTTTCCATTATAGTACATTCACTCTCAAGCTTACATACATGAATTTATATAAACCAATGAAAAAATCATTTCTTACAACAATGTAAAAACAGTTGCTAAAAATGGTAACTTCAAATCTGGTTTCAGACACTTACTAGCTGTGTGACCCTGGACAAGTGACAACTTTTATCTACCTTAGTTTTTGCAACTGTAAAATGGAAATAATTAAAACATTTTCTTCTCAGGATTTTTTGTGAAGATAAAATGAGGTAATATCTACAAAGTATCTGGAACATAGCAGACACTTAACATTTGTTTGCTTCCAGTGCTTCGTACATAGTAAATGCTTATAAGTACTTTTTTTATTCATCTAAGATTCTTCCCATCTCTAAAATTGGATGGTCCTATGATTTCTCAAAAACCAACAGCATTTCTATATAATGATAACAAAAACCAGAAGTAAATAATTAATTCTTAATTAATTTTAATTATTTAGCATATTTATTTCTTTGTAATGATTTTTTTATTAAAATTGATAAATAATTAATAAGAATCAAAGGCAAATATATAAAGAGAAATCCCATGACACATAACTACAAAATGCATAAAATACCTGGGAATCAATTACACTCAAAATTTGTATAGACTCAATTAGAAAGCATTCAATAAAAATAATAACCCACATTCCATAGCCTGATTCAATAATAGCCCCTATACTACTCCTGTTGTGAGTTAATTTGTAATTAGGCTTGTTCAGGGCTTACCACTTATCTTTAATTACCCCCTGCAATCTCCATATTCTCACCAAGTGGCAGTAGAGATTGCACAGTTGGAGGATTCTTGAGAAAGAAGAAAGAAGAAGCAAGAGGTAGCTGGATTCTCAGTCAATTAGAGCAGTAGTTAAGTGCCTGATATATCTGAAATTCCCTTCTACAAGAGGATGACAGATGACCTCTGTATGAATGGACAAGTTGGGGATTCATGTGACTGAATGAATTCATGTGAATGGGCAGGCCATCACCCAGGAGCAAGAGCTCAGAGAGAAACAAATGAACTAAAAAGGTGATTTGGGGGAGGGGGGTAGAGTGGGGATGGGAAAACTACCCAACCCCTTCCTTATTTGTGTTTGTATTTGCTTAAATGTATTGAATATATCTGCTGGGTTTAATATTAATTCTCATAAACACCTGTAGTCATTCCTGTCTATGTGGTTGGGTGTTCCTTTGCTTGTGATATGAGGGCACAATGTAGCCATGTAGAAAAGAGGGATATTTCCTAGCTCAGGAATACGAGCTGCATTCTCACTATCATTAGAGCAGTACTTGCCAAAGGGAGGTATGAGCATAAGCCATTTCATAATTATCTTTACAAGTGAAGAATCACTAATTCTGGGATGAATTTTATAAATCTACCTTATTGAGATAAATCAAATTTAAATATATGCAAAATAAAGAAAATTTTATGTGATACAGAGGGATGTTAATACTATATCAAAGTAAGGACTAGAGGATTAACCAGTGGAACAATCAATAAATATTTATTAATTACCTGCTTTGTGCTAAGCACTGTATTAGGCTTTTTGGATACATGACAAAATTGAAACTTTAGTCTCAGCCTCAAGAAGTTTACAATCTAATAAAACAAGATAAAATGTGCATTACAGACATATACAAAAAAAGTCATTTTTAGGGAATAATGCCAGTTGCTTGGAAATTGGGAAAGGTTTCATGTAAGTGTATCTGAGCTTTGAAGGAAAAAAAGAGATTTTAAGAAAGAGAAATGAAAAAGGATTATTAATCATCCTGGCTATCATGGGCACCACTTAATATGGTCTAGTTGCATCAATTTTATTTGTATAAAAAGCTTTTCCACTTCTTGTAACCAAAATTTTGGGTTTTTTAATTTTTGTGGTCATCTTTATTTCTTATTTAGGTAATCACTCTCCCACTACCCACATCTGTAAAAGACACTTTATCTCATTGTCTTCTTTTTTATTTTTAATGGCATAACAACTAATATTCAGTTCTGTTAAGAGGTAGGATCTTGATTATTCAAAAAGAAAGCCAGAAGATTTTTGGTTATTCAATCATATCTTAGCTCAGCTCCCATCCTATTTAGGGAGACTCCTCCTCTTTGTCTAAATTTTTAATATGCTTCCTTTAAGACTTGTGCACAGACATATGAATGCAGTTTCTTTTAGTGGATTATTAGAAATGAATAAAAGCAAATAATATCAATGTGCCCAATATGTTCCTTCACTTACATGATCTTCTTCAGAACACGCATCAACCCTACAGAAGTAGACCAAAAATACAGAAGTTCAATTCTCCCTAGTTCCTTCCAACTGGGGGTTGACAAGTACATTTGCTCCCATTTTTCAATACATAAAAAATCACCACAGTTGGTCAATATCAACATTACTGACTACTAGCCTTTTTATCTTAATGTAAGAGCAAGAAATCTTTAGTACCTTGGGAGTCTTTCCTAAGGGCAGCACTCAAGCAGGACTGCATCTGCAGCTCTCTCAGATGCATGTTATTATTGTGCCTCCATTACTTTCATTATGAAAGGGTCTCCCTCTATGAAGAATAAATTGCCTAGGTATCATGGTCCTGCTTAGGCAGCTAATAGGAAAAAGATCAGAATGCATTAACAGTAATCTATTTGTCCTTTTTTCACCCTCATATTCAAAATTCATACTTTGAAAATTTTTCCATATTTTTGATCATGCTGATGCCAGAAGAAGTTTGCATGTACAAACAGAGACAGTACATCTAATGACATAATCTGGTGCAAAGTAGAAGTCTCCAAAAGATTTCTTCTAAAAATAGCATGTATATATGCATATAAACATTAATATTTGAAATATACTTCAACATTTCCTTCAATTATAAAGTGTAAAAGTATTTCTGATTATTATCATATTCATTTTACATGGGGGACAGCTAGTTTCACTGTCATTAAATCCCCAATTCTCATTTATATTGTTGTGGTATTATGTTATTTTCTAGGCTTTGCTTTCTTCAGTCTGCATTATTACATGTAAATCTTCCCATGCTTCTCTTAATTATTCACATTTATCATTTTTGTCATGGCAATATTCCATTAAATTAATGTTCCACAAGTTGTCTAGCTACTCCCCAACCTCAAGTAATCTGTTTTGTGTGCAGTTCTTTGCTGCCACAAAAAAAAATACTGTTATGATTATTTTAGTGTATGCAGGAACTTTCTATCTTTATCTTCATTGGTTTATATGTCTATCAGTGGGATCTCTAGGTCTAATGATATGAACAACTTAGTCACTTTTTAAACATTATTCATAGTTACTCTCCCGAATTATGATTATTGATTCACCAAGAATTTATTAGTGTGTATGTATTTTTCCCACACCCCCAACCAACACTGACAATTTCCACCATTTGTCATTTTTGCCAATCAGCTGGTTATGAGAGGAACCTCAGAGTTGCTTTTTTTCATATTTTTCTTATTCATGATTTGGAGCAATCTTCCATATTTTGCAATTTTTTGAAAACTATTTATATATTTTGTTGCTATTTATCCATTGGAGAATGGTTCTTATTAATACTTTGTTTTAATTATCTGTTTCTCTCTCCACATATCACATAAATTACATACATGTTGGAAAATAACAAATATAATACAATATAAATGAGAATAGAGGACTTAGTAAATGTGAAACTAGCTATCCCCATGTAAAATAGATATGATAATAACTAATAATAGCTAGTAGAGATATAGCATTTACTATGAGCTAGGCATTGTGCTAAATGTCTTATAATTATTATTTGAAGTGGGCTGTCACTGTAAAATTGAGCCAAAATATATAGGCAAATTTAAAATGTGGATTAAAATCAATTCATTGCTTTATATTTTGATGAATGAGAAGTAAAATACTTTTGACAGAGGCAGATGAAAGTAATAACTATTATGAATTAAGCTTCTACTCCTACCAGCCAGGGAAAACTAATGTAGATGTTAATATTCTGTTGCAAAGGCCATGTGATATCAAAGCTGTAGCAATACCTAAGGAAAGAGTGAGGCACTGGGTCACAGTCAAGTGGAAGTGAAGCTGAAGAATTTGGGACTTCTACCACATATCATGCCAATAATTTAAGTGAATTTTGTTTCATTAAACTAGCATGTTTTGCTCCAGTAGCTTGTGTGCAACTGGGAGAAAGATCAAAGGGTAGAAGAAGGAATTGAGGAAGTAATACAAACTAAGAAATAAGGGAAGTGAAACCAAATGATTCAATTTCATTCCTTATATAAGGCACTTTAATAAGAATCATTCTTCAATGGATAAATAGCTGTTGAGAAAAAAAGTCAGAGAAATTAGAGCTTTTTAATGGTGTTGTATCAAATTGGTTCCTTTCATGCTCCCCCAAAACAGTTATGGCTCCCCAATGTGTACCAATCTATGTCCATGAAAGCATCACAAGCATATATAGGCCAAGAAAGACCTTATGCTAGTAAGAAACCAATTTTATCGGCCCAATATGGCAGCAAGTGTTATTTAGAATTATATGAATTGTACTCAATGTGTTTGAAGAAAAATGTCATCAACTTGTTCAATATTTGGAAAATATTTGTATTAGAAAACCTGTTGAACTTGTTTGTGTTTTTTTTTACTCTAGGCATAAGACAGTAAATATATAATCCATATTTTAGTGATGACTGATCATTTCATCAAATAGCCAGTGTGAAGTCATATTAAACTAAGAAACAGAAAGTTTCCCATAGTTTTAAAGTGAAATGAAAAAGTATTTTTCAATGTAAAAATGTCTTGCCAAGATTCATTCTAAGGTAGAGATTTTGAAAGCAAATTACCTAAAAAAATAAAAGTTTTGTGAAGTATTGTAAAATACTGCAGAAAAAAAGCATTTGATAAAATAAAACACTTATTTATGCTTTAAAAAAACCCAAAATGTAAAGACATAAGAAATCTTTCTTATAATATCATAAAAAGTATCTATCAAAAATAAAAAGGAGGCATCATATGCAACAAGGATACACTAGAAACTTTCCCAATAAACACAGGAGTAAAGATACCAATGTCCATTCTCCTTTCTACTATTATTTAATATGTCTAGAAATAAAATAAAACTAATATAATAAAATTAATAGGAATAATGTTATTAATTAATTAATTAATAATTAAACAGCTAATTAAGCAAAGATAAAACTGTTCCTATTTTCTGTTAACTTGATGCTTTACTTGAAAAATTCTAAAGACTCAACAAAGATACTAATTATTTTTATAGTTTTACCAAAATTTCAGGCTTCAAAAGAAATTTATCAAAATCAATAACATTTTTATATCATAACAACAAAATCCAAAAATAAATAATGTAAAGGAAATCCCATGCCAAAAAAAAAAAAAAAAAAAAAAAAAACATAAAATACCCAGGAGTTAATTTACCCAATGACATCAAATAATTGAGGGAAAATCAATTATAAATTGCTTAGTAAACAAGGACCTAACTCACTATTGTTTGGAAAAATGCAAATTAAAGCAATTCTGAAGTTCTACCACCAACCTACTAAACTGGCTAATAGGACAGAAAAGGAAAATGACAAATGTTGAAAGGGATATTAGGAAAATGAGATATTAATGCACTATTAGTGAAGTTGCTATTCCACCATGCTGTAGAGCAATTTGGAACTATGTCCAAAGGGCTATAAAGCCATGTATACCCTTTGATCTAACAATACAACTACAAGCTCCACATCCCAAAAGAATTAAAAGAGGGGAACAGAGCCGAAATGGCAGAGAGTAGACATGTCTTTATCTGAGCTTCTCCTAGTTTCTCTGAGATCAACACAAGATCAAACTTTGAACTGGTTATGGAGTGACAGAACCCACAAATATTTGAAGTGTAACAAATTTCCAGCAGAAAATACTTTGGAAGAACTTCAGAAAAGTTCTGTTTCAATTAAGCAGGAAGTGAAGTGGCTGAGACACAGAGCAGGAAGCCCAGGCATTTTGGAGTCTGTGCTCTGAGAGATACACTGGGAGGCTGTTAGGCTACTCTGTCCTAGTTACATGTCAGTGGATCAACAGATTAGCTGAGAGACATCCAAAGCAAATACTAAAGGCAAATAGTGAGCCTCTGAAGCCCAGAAAAACATGGGACCTGGCCACATCTGTCCAGCACCGGAAGTCAGTCAGCAGTACCAGTCCCAGGGCAAACTAAAGAGGACCCTAAGAGCAGACCTCAACCTTTAAAATAAGCAAAAAAGCAAAAAGAACTCTGACCATAAGCTTTTATGGAGAAAGAAAAGAATATACCTCAAACCTTGAAAATCCTAAAGGAAAATCATCTTCAGATGAGGCCTCAAAGGGTGATATGAGTTGATCTCCATTTCACAATGCTCTCTTGGAAAAATTCAAAAAGATCTTAAAAGAGAGTTAAAAGAAAAATGGGGAAAGGAAATGAGAACTTTGCAAAAGAGTTTAGGAAAAGGGTAAATAGAAACTATCTTAAGAAAACTCCTTAAAAAATAAATTTGATGAAATGGAAAAAGCATTTAACTCCTTATGAAAAAGAAACCAATTCATTGAAAAACAGAATTTGTGGAATGGAAAAAAATACAATGAACAAAACACCTCATTTAAAAGTTCAAAAGCAAAAGGAGATGAAAAAGCTAATTGAAGAAAATAATTCACTAAAAATTAGAATTGAACAAAAGAGTTTTAAAAAAGGAAAATAATCTATATGTACAAAAAAAATATTTAAAGCAGCTCTGCTGGGGGCAAAAAAATGGAAATTGAAAGGATGCCTATCAATTGGGAAATGAATGAACAAATTATAGTATATTTTTATGATAGAACACCATTGTGCTATAAGAAATGTTGTAAGAACAGGATGTTTTCTGAAAAACCTCGAAGGACTTATGTAAGCTGATACAACATGAATTGCACTGTGTACAAAGTAAGAGCAATATTGCAAAATGATCATCTGTGAAGGACATAACTATTCTCAGCAACACAATGATCCAAGACAATTCTGAAGGACTTATGAGGGAAAATACCAAGGCTATGCAAGGGTCAATGCTGCCAAATTATCTATGCATATGTTTTGAAAATAAAAGCTTTAAAAATTGAAAAAAATATTTGTAGCAGCCCTTTTTGTAGTGGCAAGGAACTGGAAATTGAGTGGATGCTCATCATTTGGAGAATGGCTGAATAAATTATGGTATATGAATATAATGGAATATTATTGTTCTATAAGAGACAATCAGCAGAATGATTTCAGAAAATCCCGGAAAGGCTTACATAAACTGATGCTAAGTGAAGTGAATAGAAACAGGAGAACATTGTGCACAGTAATAACAAGATAATGTGATAATCAACTGGAATGGATTTGGTTCTTTTCAACAATGAAGTGATTCAGGCCAATTCCAATAGACTCGTGATGGAAAAAAACATCTCCATCCAGAAAGAGGACTATGGGGAATGAATATGAATCTCAAGATAACATTTTCACCTTTTTTGCTGTTGTTGCTATTTCTCACTTGTTTGGTTGTTTTTTTCCCTCACTTTTTTTCTTTTTTGATCTTATTTTTGATCTTATTTTCTTGTGCAGTATGATAAATGTGGAAATATGTTTTAAAGAATTGTACAAATTTAACTTGTATTGGATTACTTTGCAGTCTAGGGGAAGGAAGAAGATAGAAGAGAGGGAGAAAAATTAAAAACACAAGATGGATGTCAAAAAAATCTTTGCACGTGTTTTGAAAAATAAAAAGCTATTATAAAAATGTTAATCTACCTCTATTAAAAATGTTTTCTATCTCCTGAATTAATATTTTGCAAACCATCACTGTTTATTGAGTTCTATCTCCCTAGCCAGTTTTCCATAGCAAATGCTTTCAGATCCAAAGATGATTTTTTTAAAAGTCACAGAAACCTTTGGATAGGACATTAGGTTAAATTTTCATTTTAACTGGTTTCTTCACTATGTCCTTCTAAATAACACAAAGGCAAACACTTTTCCTGAATTTCTTGATCCTGTTTTTAATAATAATAAAAATATTACAATCAACACATATGGACATTTCCACATACAAAGGATAAAGAGGATTGTGTATAAAACTGTGAAATTCTCTTACAGCTTATGTGTGTGTGTGTGTGTGTATAGTCCTTGTATAAAGTATTCTCCTGGTTCCAATTATTTCATGTATGTCCTCAGCTTTTTCCAAATTAGTGGCTTGTCATTTCTTATAGCCCAACAATATTACATTATATATGTATACATATATATATATATACATATTTAAGCTATAATTTATTCAGCCACTCTCAATTGACGTGCACTTATTTACAAGTTCTTTGCTATGTCAATAGGTGCTACTATCAATATTCTTATATACATGAGTCCTTTACCCTCTGCCATTTATCTCTTCAGGAGCTCATATAATTTTCTGAAGAGATTTTATAGATGCAATTTACTTTTACATCACAGTCATTTTTAACATATCCTTCCCCTTCCATTTGCTACAACTTTGTAACCAAGAAAAAAGCTCAGCAAAACCAATTGACATAGTGAGTGACCATGTCTAACATCCTATGTAACATTTGGTACATGCAGTCCTTTACTTCTGAATAAAAAAGAGAGCAATGTGTTTCATCATCTGTCAAATGGAACCAAGATTGTTGATCTGAAATATGACCTTAGTCCTGAGCCAAATTACAAATTCTTGAATGAGATGACATGGTATAATGATTTAGCTGAACTTGAACTCAGAAGATCTACATTCAAGTCCCAAATTCATTTAATTGTGTACAAGTTATTTAATATCTCTGTGTTTTAGGTACTTCTTTGATAAAATGAGTTGGTTGAACTAGATGGGAAGAAAAGCAGATAAAGGAATAAGTATTTGTATAGCACCTACTGTGTGCCAGACATTGTGCTAAATCTTTTTCAAATATTATTTCTGGGTGGTAGATATTATTATTCCCATTTTCTTTTTGAGAAAACTTGGGGCCAGAGAAATTTAGTTGCTTGCTCAGGGCCATGCAGCCAGTAAGTTATCTGAAGCACAATTTGAAATCAATTCTTCCTGACTCCAAATCCAGGGATTCTTACCAACTGTGTTACTTAGCTGTTTATGTGGACATGGTTGTTAATTTACAAAGTCACAAAGAACATTGCAACAGTAGTTTTCCTTCCAAAATAATATATTAAATGAGCTTAATTTATGCTATCACAACAGATTGACACTTCTTTTCAAAGGGTATCAATAAGCCAAATTATTCCTGTATTTTTTCTATTCATTTTTAAATGTTCTATCCTGCTATAAATTGGGGTTATATAACTTCACTGCCTAAAGGACACAGTTTGTGAGAATGAACCATTGCCAGGTAATTGCTAGAAGAAACTTCAGCTCAGAATTGGAATGTCACTGTTTGAAAATAGAGTATTGATCAAAAGGGAGGGGATAAATTAGAGTGCTTCTCAAAAAGAAAATGAAAGTAACTGGGAAAGTGATGGAACACGCCAGATTTAATAGCATCTTATTAGAAGTTGGTTTAGGCACTTGGTTTAGGAATATTTCCTTTTCTTCTGCCTTTAGACACTTAGGAAAACAAATGCAAGAATTCAAGGCTTGAAAGGATGGTTGGAAGTTCTATGCATTCTGAATGAATGCCTTTTCATTGATTAGGCTAGAAGAAATAAGAGGATTCTTATTATTGTAGTTAGGCCCATTTAGAACAAGGGATAAATTTCAGGACTGGAAAAGGAAATCTTCATCTTCACTATCCTTTGGTTCCCTTTGTAATCTCATGTATTTTATTGTATGTATATTTTATGTAAGAGACTATTCTGAGAAGTGGTCCAAAATGTCCACCACAAAAAAGGTTATGAACCATTGGCTTGGAGATGAAACATCAGGGACCTGAAGTTCTGGAGCAGTTCATGTATTCCAAAAAGATTTGAATTCCATATTAAGTTATAGTTAGAAATTAAGTATGTTAGAAATATCTTAATTGAAGTCTGTGTATGTTAAAGTTAAGAGCAAACTAATTAAAGAGAATGATAACAAATTATAATTGAGTATTTATTTTTAAAAGCTTGTTTTTGGAGCAATTAGATGGTACAGTGGATAGAGCACCAGCTCTATTAGTCTGGAGGACCTGAGTTCAAATCTGACCTCAGACACTTAACACTTCCTAGCTGTATGATCCTGGGCAAGTCACTTAACCCCAATTGCCTGAGGGGGAACAAAAGTTTGTTCTAGAATTGCCCATGTTTAACCTATATCAGATTGCTTGCTGTTTAGGAGAAGGGGGAGGGAGGAAAAGAGAGAGAAAAATTGTGTTTCAACGCAAGGTTTTGCAAAGGTGAATGTTAAAAACCATCTTTGCATGTATTTGGAAAAATAAAATCCTATTTAAATGAAAAAGTTTTTTCTAAAAGAGCTATTCCTTTAATTGTTTAATATTTTCTAGATTTACTAGTCTTACAAAGTTCTAGTTTTATCAATAGAGTCTGAAAGGTACATGATAATTATGAAGTGCTATTATTACAGATTGCCAAATCTCCAACAACTGACCCAGTTGCCAGATAAAACAGAGAAAAACGCAGAGTGGGCAAAAACACAACTACATGCTGTTCTTATGATAGTCATCATTCCCCAAACCTTTAGCACCATTTTGTTTTTAAAGATCCCATTTCCTGCTTCCCCAAGGCCCCAAACCTACAGAAAGAAGAGGAACACACAGAAAAACACAAGAAAAGTTCCTCAGAGAATCAGACCTGCTGTAGTATACAGCACCTCACCTAACTCCTTTGTCCTTTTTCATGTCAACAGCTCCACAGTCACCGTTGAGGAAACATTATGCCAGAAACCTGAGCTATATTTCTTTTTATAAGCTTCCAGACTGAAGATATGAGAAGCCTAACCGTGCCCCAAACCTGTCCTCTGTTCTCAACTCACTTGTTCAGTCATCCTTCCTGCTTTCTCAAACCATCATCCTGGCTCTGACCTCAACTTCCTCCCTTAAAAATCCATGTTTAATCATTTACATTACATCATTACATTACATAAACAACTTTATGTTGTTTACAATGTAAAGAGTTTATTCCCTCTTCCATTGTTTTATCATCGTTGATCCTATTAAAAAAACAAACAAACCCAATCCTAGTTTGCTCCAACCTATGACTTCTCTGCTTCCTCTTCTGGATTTCATGTTGCCACATGTTAGATCCTATATCAAATTTATGTGTTGGACCTCTTCGGGGCTGCTTCACCAGCTCCATGGTCATAGATTTGCAAGTTAGATTTTTCAAAGACACAATTGTTCTCAGATTCAAAGGGCACCCTATGATTTTATACCTCATGACCCCTTACCAATGGTCTTACAAGTGAATACTACAGAGTCTCACTGATTTTGTTCTCTTCATAGTGTCCATGCCACTTCCTCTCTTTGTCTACTGAATCATTCAGCTGGGCTTCCAGCATCTGCTGTTATCCACAGCTCAACTCTCAACTGCCAAGATTATTCTCTTTTGAGTCCTTAGTTGGTTTTCTTTATTTCCAGAGGTTCAATTCCTTTGATCTGCATCCTATCTTGAAAGTTGATCCTTTATGCCTTACTAGAAGCATCTTCAGTCTACCTCAGGCTCTCCAGAACTGATCCTTGGTGGCTGTGGTGTTTCCTGTTGGTCTAGCAACAATGCTGCAATGCACCATGGCCAGAAGGGAAATGGAAAGAAAAGTCTCTTTGTCTCCCACAAAGGGTAAAAGAGAAATTACACTCCAAAGGCTGGGTTTTTCCTCAGTTGATTGTTCCTTCCTGGACTCACTGCAGAGCTAGAAAGTTAGCTTAAGAGCCATTTTAGCACATCAGTCTTTGCTGATGTAAGGTATACTTTCCCTTTAAGATAAATGGAGTAGTTTAGTGCTGAAAGTAACAGAAAAAGTATTAAGAAAGAAAGAGTTATATAAAGGCTAGAAGACATTACCACTATATTGATGAACAGTTTAATACCTTAAAGAAATAGGAGAAAAGTTTGTTTTACTAAAAACCGTGCACAGTGTATGTATGTGTTAGTGTGTGTGTGCGTGAAAGAGAGAAAATAGACAGTTTTCAGATGATGATTGAGCAGTTTTTGACAGAAAATGAACCATGATATCAATATAAAAACTCAAATTATTTTGTGAATGATGCAAAATATTGCATATTAATGACCTCAATGAAGGGATATACACAGTGGCGTACTGATAAATATTTAATAACCGGATCTCCAGAAAGGAAAGAAAAACTATATGCTCAATAAACATGATTTTTTGTGTAATCTTCATTATTAATATTTTTGCCATCACTTTTTAAAGTTTAGAAAAACAACAGAATAATATATTAAGCTTCAATTTGTAACATTTGCTGATTTCACATTAAAAGGTTGACACTCAAAATTTAATAATCAGCACTCTTAAACTAGTATAAACTGACTCAGAGAGTAACCCTTGTTGGGATTATGAATAAAAGATGGCAAGTTTTAATGAATTGTTTAAACAATAGCAAATATTTTAATGTTATTTCCCAATTATAAACATTAAACTAGCTTGTGAAAATTTGAATCAATCTAGCTTAATCAACTCATATGTGTCATACAAGAATCAAAATCCTTCAGATAGTTCAGAATTGAGAAAAATAATTGATTAATATGAAAATGAAATGAAATGAAAAAAATAGAAGGGACTACTTCATTCAGACCATTTAGTGCTAAATTAACACCAGCTTAGTATAAATAAAGGCATAACAAAGATATATTTTGCTATAATTAAGATTTGGATGATCCATAGGACTGAAATATATAATAAGAAAAATGTACTTTGAGTATGTGAGAAGGTGAATTAAAAAATTTTCAATAAACAAAAAAAGTCACCAGGGAGGAAGGTTGCCTCATGATATAAATATGAATATGAATACTGTTGCATGTGGATCCATGCCTGAATTCATAGAATTGAATATCATAGAAATGATAGAACTGAAATGACAGCAACCCTGGAAATGTAAATGTACTGCTACTCTGTATTTTAGATCTCAAGTAACTAGAACTCAAGTAAACTTAAGTTTCAGTCCTTTTATTTGAGGGAAGTTCTATTATGGCCTTTGAAAAATTTAGCACTATATGTATTGAATGGTGAAGATTATCCTTACTTAGGCTCTACTAAAGTGAGTCTAAATTTTCCTAAAGAAGTTGGTAATGTGTTGGGGTTTTTAAGTAGACACTTAAGCATTAATATGTCAAGATCTTGAAAACATTTTTGGTGCATCAACTTTAATTGGGACCAATTCCAGTTTATATAAATTTTATTCACAGCAACAAGTTGGAACCCATTACAAAATATTTTAACCCTTCATACTAAAGAAGTGACAAAATATAAACAGGTCTTTAAACTTAGTTCAACATTTCATCATCTGCCATCTACTTTCTGTGATTACATCTTTGGCTAAAAGTCCATCATTTTCTTCTTCTATTATTAACTCTTTATCTCATTTCCCACAGTAAATGTTCTGAATTTTTTATTTTCTCCTTAAATAAATTACTTTACTCCCCCCCCCCCTTTCCCCTTTAGGAAAGGACTTTACTTCATATGTCATTTAAAAAAAATTAGGTCATCTTTTTTAAGCTCCCTTTCCTTCACAATTTCAAACTTTTCAAAATTATCTTATTCTTTGCTCTCATCTCACAGGATGAGAAAGCCCTTTTCTATTTATTCCCTTATTTCTTCCTTTTCTTTCTCTTCCAGGAGCTTGCCCTTTTGAGCATTTTCTTTATATCCCCAATTTTCAGGGTCTCCTAATTTTGCTGGCTACTAAACATGTCCACATCTACCTCCATCCTTTAAATACATGCAAAAAATATTCATTTTACCCAAATAACCCCATAGGCTTTCATTCTATATCCCATCTTTCACCACTGAACTCTTCTTTTTTTTCTTTTTTTTTACTTTCTACTCACTTCTCAGCACTTTACAGTATGACTTCTATCCCTATTGTTGATGGAAACTCTTCTCTTCAAGATCATCAATGATTTCTTTAATACTAAATTCAATGAAAAAACAAAACTAACAAACAGACAGACAAATAGATAGCTAGATAAATAAATTCAGTGGCTTTCCCCCTCAATCCCCAACCTTCTGGTTCTTTCTGCAGCATTTGACACTGCTAAAGGAAAAAAAAACCTACCTCCTTCTAGATGCTTTCTTCTTCCTGGATTTTTATAACACTGTTCTGGACTGGTTCAGGTCATATCCCTGTGACCAATCTCCTTTTCATTGTCATCTTCCATGTATTGCTCACTAACTGTGGGTGTAGCTCAGTGTGCTATCTTGGGATTGGGAATTCATTGAAATCTATTCAAAAATTTTTAACATTAATTAAGATCTACAGAGAAAAATGGAGCAACATTGGCATTCAAGAAAAAAGAAATCCCAAAAGAAACTAGTGAAGAACTGACAGCAAATCTAAAAATCACTGTTGGTAGGACTGTGGAGAAATAGGTACACTATTAAGTCAGTGTGACACTGTCAAATGGTCCAATTGTTTTAGAAAGCAATCCAGTAAGTTATATAGATAGTTGTTTTTGACCCAATGATCCTCCTATTAGAATTTTTCTTAAAGATATTATTAAGAGAGAAGAAAGATCTATCTTTGTAAAAACTTCCATAGCTATTTTATTAATGAAAAAAAAATTAATGATGTGTACATAAAACAATTGGGACATGGTTAAATAAATTATATTATACTAACATAATAGAACATTAGTATACCATAAAATGTTAAATATGAAGATGACCAAAGAATATGGAAGGCAAGTCACCTAATCTTGTTTGCCTTAATTATTCATCTATAAAATGAGCTGGAGAAGGAAATGGCAAACCACTACAGAATCTGCCAAGAAATCCCCAAACAGGGTCTGAAAGAGTTAGACACAACTAAATAATAACAAAATCCCAACTTTAGAATTCAGAGCTATATATATTTGGTAAGATTTCCTGATCACACTTTTCCAATGAATCTCAGACATAATTTTCTTCTTTTGAATCTCTTTCTTGACTTCAGCAGTCTTCTGCTTCTGCTTTAAAAGTAATAATGATAGTTTACATTGTAAACCAAATAACATTCAAAAGAAATATTCAAATAAACCAAAACCAAAATAAAATCATTTATAAACTTCATAATTATTTATGTTTTAAGGAGGAAGGTTCATCGCTCCTAGATTTTAAGTTGCAATGAATCTCAGAGGTGATCTAATGGGCTGGTCAGAGTCCAATCCTTCTAATTTACAATAAAGAAACTGAGTCTCAGAGAATTTAATTGCTTGTTTAGCATCACACAAGCACCAAGTACAGGAACTGTAATTTGAAAATGATCTTTTGAATCCAAGTGTAACACTTTCCCCATTAATAACCATAGTATCTTATTTGTTCCTTTGTATCATTCCAAAACATCCTTTGAACACTTAACAAGTTTTGTTTCTATTAAAAAATAAAATAAAATTGGAGTCAATGTAAGTTGTTGCTCTGTTTCTACTTTCTTCTCTCTGCATGATTTCTTGTAAATACTTCCATATTCTTGGGTCATCTTCATATTTAACATTTTATGGTACAGTAATGTTCTATCATGTTAGTATAATATAATTTATTTAACCATGTCCCAATTGTTTTATGTACAAGTCATTAAATTTTCTTTTTCATTAATAAAATAGCTATGGGAATTTTTACGAAGATAGATCTTTCTTCTCTCTTAATAACCTCTTTAAGAAAAGTCCTAATAGGATCATTGAGTCAAAAAAATCATCTTCATAACTTACTGGGTTGCTTTGTAAAGCAATTGGACCATTTGACAGCACCACACTGACTTAATAGTATACCTATTTCTCCACAGCCCTACCAACAGTGATTTTTAGATTTACTGTCAGTTCTTCACTAGTTTCTTTTTTCTTGCATGTCAATTTTGCTTCATTTTTCTCTGTAGGTCTTAATTAATGTTAAGAGATTTTGAATAGATTTCAATGAATCATAAAAACCATAATGTAAGTTTAAAAGTATTATTGATTTTTTATGTGAAATATCAGAATAAGTGTTCCCATCATTATTGATGTAGTTAGAATGCACAGCACATATTCTCTCTTTGTAGGTTAACCACACTGGAGTCTATTTCCCTTTTCTGAGAAGTAAAATGAAACTGGCTCCAGTATTTATTTTAAGAAAATTACATTAAAGGACCTCTCAAATTATCATTTTTAATATATATCTTTCACAAATGAAATATCTTTAAAAGCAAATTTATGTGACAAAAATATAGAGAAATATATGGAATATTCTAAATATATATGTTTTTTGAATACATAGTCTCTCTCAAAGGCTGAATATGTCTCCTGTCTAAGGATTAGCCTAAGTATAAAAGTTTTTCATTATCGGTTGGATGCTGGGCAATGGATTTTTTGGCTGTGGTGACTGATAAAAGTAACATTTTTTTAAGTTGGAAAATACAGTTTGGATTTAAGAAATAAAAGAGACCACATATTGATAGGCTATTTTGAAACCTTACGCTTTTGCATCTTGAATACTTTCTTCACAATTAAAGTTGGAAAATGCTAGATATGGAAAGTAATAAACAGTGTCACACACACACAAAAAAGTGGAACTAATTATTATCTTAAAATAAATAATTAATGTGAAGTATTTTAAAACGAGCTGCCTCTCTGCCATCATATCATCAACTAGTTAAAAGTCAAAATTAAAGCCAAATTAAAAGAAAGGATGAATGTTTAAGAAAACATGAAATTACAGTAGCTGTACTATGACTTACTTAAAGAAACTTGACTCTGAAAAATGGAAAATTGATAAAAAGTAAAACCACTGATTCTGAGCACTTTACATAGCACAAATGATAAATAGTAATCATTTAACAAATACTTATTGACTATAAACAAAATCATGACTACTATCGTTTTAGTTTTTTAATTTAATTTTTTTGGCCTACAGATTTTATTTTTTTTATTTTTTATTAAAGTTGCAAAAAATCCAAATCTCAATCAGGACTTCCCAAATCCAAGGTAAGCTCTTGTTACTACGCCATGCTGGTTCTATAGAGTTTAATTGATATAAAACAGCTGTCACAATCCATAGGCTTAAAGATCCCAGAAACCAGTTGTCAAATATTTAATTTCACAAACTGGACCTTCAAAGACAATGAATTTTGAATACAAACTTAAAGAGGAAAATGAAAAATTAAGAGCAGTATCATCTAACGATGCTACAAAAAAAAAAAAAAAAGAGTGACAGGAAAACTAAAGAGTCCAGAGAAAAGTGAGCTAGAGAGTACCTGTAATAAATGGGGTACGCTGCCCCTCATGTTAATACTTTTTTTAGAATTCCTTAAGATGTTCCCTTTTGATACAGTGTAGGTTTTCTGATGGACTCTTTGTATCATCCTGTATCTTTTCTCATTGTCTTTTCTCACTGAATCTGTCTTGGGGCCACATTGCAAGCATTGCCACCTGAGATTGCTGTCCTGAGGACACAATTAGGACACCAGTGAAAAAGTTTGAATCTTCCAGTCCTTTGAGATTTGTGAAGTCCTACTCTGGCCAAGAGGGTGGAGAGATGAATCCTGGTTAAGCCCAAGACACTCTCTTTCTCCTCATTCTTCCCCCACTCCCACTCCCACCTCCCACCTCTCACATGTGTCATTTCTCTTCAGGGGCTTAATTGTAGGCTTCTCTCCAATGCCAGATGCTCCAGTCTGATTCCAAACTAGCCTAGTGATTTTATATATGCCCTAAAAGACACAGCTAATTTTCTCAACTAATCAGAACAGATCATATCTATGTAAGTGTGAGCTGTTCTGCCTCATTAAATCCAATTCACACATAAATTAAGCCATCACCCTCACGATATCTTTGGCCTTCTTCAAGCACAATAGCAACAGCAACAACAAAGATCTTATTCATACTTCGTGAAAAAATAAGAGATTTGTTCTCTCTGCTTAAGGTATGGAAGGAGTGAGATGGGGATAGTTGTCTAGGCTGAGCCCCTCCTTCAAATATTACTTTTTTAAAAAGAAAGCTACAGATATAACAGAAGTATTATCCTTTTTTCTGTTCTTTTGTGTATATGGAAATGTTCATTTTTATAGATGTTTGCCAAGTCTAGATTTTATAAATTAATTTTTAAAAGAAAGACATTAAGAAGTTAGCCATAAGTTGAATTGTTCAGCCTCTCCTAACTCAAAAAGACTATTTAAAATGTAAAAAGCTGAAAGCTGTGTCATAAGAAAAAGGACCAACACTATTAAAGTCATGGATCCTACATGTATTTAAATAATGTGGCATATAATATTGTTATCAAACTACGCATGCTTCATTGATTTCTGATTAAAGTTAGGAAAATCTCTAATCTTTCTGGTTGTATAATAGGAAGATCTCTCAGGTAAAGGAGCTCTCTTCTCACCAAAGTCAGGGAGAGAAGACTGTTTGTTGCATGCAATGTTCAGGTTCCAGGCAGTCACTGGGAACAAGACACCTTGAACCTCATCCATAAAATGTATTTTTTTTATGTTACTCTCAAGAACCACCTTCTCTGTATGAGACCTCTCCTGGTCTGCTCAACTGCTTACTTCCTCTCAAAGATTACTTTGTATTTCCTTTGAATATATTTTCTATGTTGGTAACTCATTTTTCGTCCTGACATTTTGTGACCCTATTTGTGGTTTTCTTGGAAAAATTCTAGAGTGGTTTATCGTTTTCTTCTCCAGCTCATTGATGAAGGAACTGAGGCAAACAGGCTTAAGTGACTTATCACATGGGTGTAAATGTCTGAGGTTGCATTTGAACTCAGGAAGATGAATCTTCCTTACTCCAGGCATTGCACTCTATCCACTGTGCCACCTAACTTCTATATCTGTGTGTGTGTGCATGTGTGTGTGCTTGTAATAAATGTAAGCTCATTGAGAGCCAAGTCAAGTCAACAAGCATTTATTAAGTGCCTAGTATGTACTAGGCAATGTACTAAGTTTTATCAATACAAAGGAAAACAAACAACAAAAACCCTGAGCCTGCTCTTTAGAAATTCATAATCAGTGAAAGAGAAATTAGTATAAACAAGAAATATACAAGATAAATTTGAAAGAATCTCAGAAGGAAAGCACTAAGATTAAGAACTGGGAAAAACTTGTCGCATAAGACAGGATTTCAATTGAGACTTAAGGGAAGCCAGGAAAGGTAGAGAAGAAAGGAAAAAAATCCAGTTTGGGGGACCATCAGTGAAAAATGACTGAAATTGGGAAATGGTGTGTTTTATAAGGAATAGTAAGGAAACCAGTGCTATTATGAATCCCCAACACCTTGCTCAGACATTGAGTGAGACCTGAGTCTGGATTAAAATGTAATTAGGAAACATTTAATAAAATAAAAATATAGTAAAAGATAGATAATGTTAGCATGTAGTTTTCTAAGTCAATATGTGCCTATAGGGATCCTGATGCATGAATTAGTTGCCCAGTTTCTGATTTATTTTGACACTACTGATTTAGGCTATCCACCTACTGGATTCAGAGTACAAAATGAAATATAGATAGATAGATTTCATTCTTATATATATATATATATATATATATATTTATACATATGTAAGCATATAAAAATAGTTACATAAATGATAATATACTTGTGTTATATATATATAATATGTAAATAAATGATATATGTAAATATATAATGTATTTAATAAGTAAATAGAATTATATAAATATTTACATATAGATACACATGTAGGCATATAAAGATACATATATATGTATATATATATATATATATATATGATATGGCTAAAGTAAGAATTTGTTTTGCTAAGCTATGCATGTTTGGTACTATATTTCTTTTTTTCCACTAATCATTTAACTAAAAAATAAAATCAAATAAGTTTTTCTCATTATTTTACAGCATCTCTGACTTTGAAAGTTTACAATATAATGTAAAAGACCACCCATGTAGGCATTTTTTCTATCATGGTGAATGATACATAATAATAAATAAAACTGAATAAATAGAAATATTGTTATAGCTTGCACTTATATTCTGTTTTAAGTCTTACAAGGTTTTTTCCCTCATAATAATCCTGCAAGGTACATAAGGCAATCAATTAATTAAAAAGTAGTATTAAGCACTCACCAGGTCTCAGGTTGGCATCATGAGATCCATATCTCTGGCTTTAACCATCATTAATCCCCTGGAATGGTAGTAGGTATAGCAGTATGTTGGAATGCCTTGATCAGAATTCTTCTTTTAATTATAAATTTTTATTTTCAAAATATATACATGGATAATTTTTAACATTCATCCCTATAAAACCCTGTGTTCTAATTTTTTCCCTCCCTTCTCCCTCCCCAAGTCTGCAAGTGATCCAGTATATGTTAAACATGTGCAATTCCTCTATGCATATTTCCACAAATAACATGCTGCTCCAGAAAAAGCAGATCAATAAGAAAAAAAAATGAGAAAGAAAACAAAATGCAAGCAAACAACAACAAAAAGAGTGAAAATACTATGTTGTTGTCCACATTCTGTTCCCACTGTCCTCTCTTGGGTGCAGATGGCTTTCTTCATCACAAGACCATTGGAACTGATCTAAATCACCTCATTGTTAACAAGAATCATGCTTGATCAGAATTCTTAAAATTATTAAAGATGTTTCTCTTTATAATGTTGCTGTTATATAAATATGACTCCTAATATATTAATGAAAAATTTAATGAGTCTTTTCAAGGAGGAAGGAGAGCGATCTCCAACAAATACTAGCCATATGACTATGGGCATGTTGCTTAAACTCTCAAAAGGCAACTTCCTAAGATTATAGCTTACTAATAAGTCAGTCATCTGCAATTTTTGATGATATTTTCATATCAGGAATTCTTGGGGGCAACTAGATGATGCAGTGAATAGAGCCTTGGAGTCAGGAGGACCTAAGTTCAAATCTGGCTTCAGACACTTAACACTTCCTAATTGTGTGACTCTGGGCAAGCCACTTAACCCCAACTGCCTAGCTAAAAACAAAAACAAACAAACAAAAATTCTAGGTATAATTTTTGCAATGAAATCACAGATTAAAACCAAATACTTTTAAATCAAAGTTAAAAAGGGAGTTGGGTGGGGAGGAGGGAGCAGTTGCCATAACCTAACTTATTTGTCTAAAGAAATCTAACCGAGTCAGATTTCCTGTTCTAACTCTTATGTTTCTTCTTTAACTAAATGATCTGACCCAAATTCATATCATCATATATTACTTGCTCAGTAAATACTTGTTGATGAATGGACCTGCAGAGAAAGAACTCACTGAGTAGGCTGAGTGTCGCCAGCTAATATTAGTCCTAATAGTTGATGGACATATTTGATAAAGATCTCGATAAGAGTCTAAGACTGCTTTTGAGACATGGCGTGAAGCTCAAAAGAGACAGATTTTTCCATTAGCTTGCATTTGAAGAGGATAATTTCAGCTAAATCATTAAAAGTTAATGAGTATCTGCAAACATCTTTTTATATAACATTTACTCTGTGAGTGGTAGTGGTGGTGATGGGGAAGGATGGGCATGGAAGCATAACTTCACTGAAAATCTGAATGAAATATTAGGCAAGAATAGACAATAAAATATTAGTCCTTCAGGTTGATAACAAAAATCAGGAATTGGAATCTTAAAAGAAAGGAATAATGGGTGAGAGCTATCCCTAAAACTGCCTTAGGACAAGAAGCAAGAGAGGAAAGCAGATTTTAGGGCCAACATAAATCTAAGAAAGCTGAGAAAACAAAGATTCAACATTTATTTTTTCTGTTCCCTATCAGCTCACACAGCAAAAATAAATAAATAAATAACTCCATTGTTTTGGTCTTGAGAGATGGATAGCCTCTGTGATTCCTTCTATCTTCATTCTGAATTCCTATAATCTCACAATCTAACAAGAGTACTATTTGTCTTTCCATCCTGCTGTTCTCCACATAATATAGGCTGTCCAGTCTTTTACCCCATGGTGGCCCTTCCATCTCTAGCCTATAAGGTGTATTTACAGATGGAGGTTTCGGCAGGTATAGATTATGTTTCAGAGTAGGGTAAGAAGAGAATTTATGTAATCATGGGCAAGATACTTCATATCCTTGAATCATATGATGAGGTTGGATTAGAAGGCTCTTAAGATTCCACTAAGTGGTGATTTTAAAATCATCAAAAAATCTGCTAAATGATTTTTAGCAGTGATTACACTGTCCAGAATAGGGCTTTCCTTGTATTCAGTGGAATATGTTCATTTGTTTTCTCTTCCTCCTCCCCACTTTGCTGTTTTTCTCTGCTTACTTGTCATACATGAGCACTGATCAAACTGGCTAGGGATCAAATTCACCACTCACTCAGGGGACAAAGTCCAAAATGCAGTTTCACATCCCACTGACTTCTGCATCTTATCACATATGAAAAATTATCTAGAGAAAAGTTCATTTTCTGTGTGAGTATGTGAAAGGGAATTTCCAGTATGTGGACAGGCATAAACCTGAAAGTCACAGGTATGCAGAAGTGAAAATATTTCCTTTTCTCTTCTAACTGGAGCTAATATTTGCCTACTATGTTTCTTGGGATATGGTCTCCCTACATAATCCAACTGGCATGTTTCTCCTCTTTCATGGGATCTAGTTCCAGCTAGTTCCTTTAAAAAATTATCCTTCCTAGAAACAAAAAAGGTTAGTTACACAGTTGTGGGTGCCAGGAATTTGTCTACCTATCTCTTTCTACAGGATGTCTTCAGATATTATTGACCATTGATCCAAAATCTGATCCCAGAATGGCAGCTCATTGTGATGAAATACAAAATGTCATGAACTTGAAATCAAAAGACTTGGTTTGGGAACAATCCAGGCTATTTTTCTAGCTATGTGGGCTTGGTCAAGCCACTAAATTTCTTCAAGCTTCAGTTTCTTCATCTGTAAAATAACTATAATATTTATGTTAACTTATTTTCATCATTATTATGAGGATAAAAAAGAATGCATATAAACAGTTTTATGACTATGTTATTATGTAAATGTCATTGACAGACTGTGTAAAAAATATAGATTGGGTAAATCAAAATTGTCACTTTTTTCTATGTTCCTACTTTACTCTTACTTCTCCTTCTTTGTGATTTCCTTTGGGAAAGTTACTTCCACCAAGTAAGTTATTCACTTCCTTTTTCTGGCTTTTGTATCTAATGCAATTGAAACCACTGAAAATGGTATTTGGGGAAAGAATCCCAAATCCTCTCAGTGATGGCAGCAGAAGGTAAACTTTTCAAAGTAGCAAAATTTGTGATAAACTTATCCATGAAGGGATTGTCCTGGGTCCCATCTTGTTAGATAATTCTAATCCTCTTAGACTCCCTAAGAATTTCCCATAACTCCCCTGAAAGTCCAGACCCTCACTTAAGAGAAATGCTAAACTAGTGCTAAATTCTATCATCTTTTTAACTCTATCCCATAAAGAATTTTGGATGATATAGACTAATCCCTTCATTTTTTTTCCATTGTGCACAGGACCCAGTCTAACCGATTTGACTATATAAAGGAAAAAAAATGGGGCTTAAAAATATGGCTCATGCTTAAGTGCCACAGTACTTGAAATTTCATAATGGTAAGACTTGGTGTTCTCCATTTTCTTTCTTGTCTGCAGAACCATAACTAAAGTAGAACAATTACAACAATGTTGTAGAGCAGGAATTTAATTTAAAACATGTTTCTACAGTTTAAAATAACTATATTGACTAAATCTCTCCCTATCATCTTTCCTCCTTAACTAAATTTGTCTTAATGATTTCTTGTACTATTTTCACATAATGAATTACAAATTTGATTTGCAGAGCATTTCGTGCTTCTTGCCTCAGGAATCAAAATTACTAGTCTCTGCATTTTAGATATGCCATTTTCAAGATTATTTGTGTAATGGACAAAGGTCATGTTACAGCTATACATCATTACAAAACTGTAGAATATTTAGAGACCAGGTAACAATTTGGTCTATTATAAATTCCAAAAGAGGGGACAAGTAATCCAAGTACAATAACTTGTATATGTATATATAAATATAGTTAACTAACATATATATAATAATTAAAATCACCTATAAGTGATTTTAATACCAATTCTTACAGTTTTAAATTATAAAGGGGGCTTAATTTAGATGATTTTATAATGTTTGTCTTCCTTTTAACTTTTATTTCATCTGCACAGAGAAGCAAAAGGGAAGGCCAATTTAGGCAAAGTTAGGCCAATTTTATTACTTGTCAAGAGTTCTAGAAATGGGTTAGTTAATGAAAAAGTTTAAATTATTAATTGAACTTAGTTTTATAGATTTTCTATGGATTTTATTTATCAGGTTATTCCTTTTCCTCATTAATGGAACTTGATCATTAGATGTAATCAATATCATTCCTAAACAAAATCGTGAAGTTCATCTTTCTATATCCCTTTCTTTCCCTCTTTCCCATTGGGAATACTCCCTCCTCTTACCTCCTAAGTCTTATATGCCCTTATGTCAAAATTATTCTAATCTTAACACATTCCAGCTGTGAGATTCCATTATTCTTTAATGCCATCCTTTATTAAGAACTCTTTACTAAAAAGGTTTCCCTAGTAAAGAAAAATAAAAGACATGATTGAATTCATGGCTCATAAATTCTACTAAGTACAGTAACTGCCTAATAGAGGATTTGCTTATAAGTACCAGGTGTATTGCCCCAATCTGAGCATTAATTCAATACAACATATATTAGACTACTTCTGCTCTCCAAGCTGGCTGAGATGATTCCATTCCAATTCAATTCAACAAACATCTATTAAGCACTTACTGTGTGCTATGGATACAACAACAAAAAATTAAGCAGCTCATTATTACCACAATAAGTTTACATTCTATTTGGGGTAGTAGGGAAACTATCCATATAAAATAAGCAGATACAATGAGCAGAAAATCTAAATTAATATTTGAGAAAATTAGGAAATGAAAAAGGAAAATTAGAAGAAAGAAAAAAGAAAGTAGGCCTAAGCTAGGCCTGGGAGGAAAATAAGGATAGTGAATGTGATGAGGAAGTTCCTTTAACCAATGCAGACTGACACTTTCTCTGCAATTTATAGATTTAGAGAACTGTTTAGAGTATTGAATTTGAATGAGTTACCCAATGTCATATGGCCAGTATGTCTCAGAAGTAAAATTTTCTAGCTTCAAAGTTAGCTCTCTAAATGCTATGCTATGCTGAAAAGTATCTAGAGAGTTGGACCCATAGGGGATAGCAGCAATTCTCTCAAGATTCTAGGGAGTAATTCTGTGGTTAGATAAGCTTTTAAACACTAGCATAGGAGTCCCCACAAGTGTTCTCAATCTTAACAATCAGTAAGTCAATACTTTAGCAGAGGCATTTACTCAAATTGGATAACAAAAAACAAAAAAACAAAACAAAAAAACAATAGTTCAAAGCATGTCCTCCAACACCAGTGGCACAATCTACCAAAAATATTCACAGAATTCAGGAATGGGTAAGTTGATTAAAATCAGTCAGTCAATAAGCATTTTTCAAGTGCCTACCACGAGCTAGCTAAGTCTTGGAGGTAAGAAATGGCTCACGTTCTAATAGGTGAGAAAAAACAAAAACAACTATGTGCAAACAAATCTTCAATAGAAGGAAGGCCCTAAATTTAATGAGTATTGGGAAAGGCTTATTGTAAAAGATAGAATTTTAGCTGGAACTTGAAGGAAATCCAGAACTAAAAATGAGGGGTAAAGCATTCCAGGACAGCCAGTGAAAATGCTTAGAGTCAGAAGATGGAAAATCTTGTTTGATAAAGAGAAAGGAGACCAGTGTGACTGGATCAAAGAGTACATGGAGGGGGTATATAAAATATTAGAAG
>JAJPUD010001450.1:266814-306532 GCA_023553655.1 Myrmecobius fasciatus
TCCAGGTTCTTTTTTTCATCATGGCTTTCAGGAAGCCCTATAATCCTTAGATTGTCTCTCCTAGATCTATTTTCCAGGTCAGTTGTTTTTCCTAGGAGATATTTCATGTTTTTCTCTATCTTTTCATTTTTTTGTTTTTGTTCAACTGATCCTTGAAGTCTTGATGAGTCATTAATTTCCAATTGTTCGATTCTAATTTTTAATGTCTTATTTTCTTCAGTTACTGTTTTTAGTTCCTTTTGCAATTGACCAATTACATTTTTTTGTTCACTGCATTCTTTTTCCATTTTTTCTATTTTATTTTGCAGTGATTTCATTTCGTTTCCCCATGTTTCTTCTAACTCTCTTTTAAGATTTTTTATGCAATCTTCAAAGAAAGCCTTGTGACATGGCGACCAATTTATGTCTCTCTTTGGGGCTTTTTCTGGAGTTGCTTTACCTTTAGGGGCCTCAGGATTTGAGGTCTGTTCTTCCCTCTCTCCATAAAAGTTGTCTATGGTGAGAGCTCTTTTTGTTTTTTTATTCATTTTTTTTAAAGGTGTGAGGTCTGTTTAGGGCAAAGGTGGGACAGCTGCTTTAATTTGCCCTGGGGCAGTTCTGCTGATTGAGTTATTTCAGGAACTGGGCAGTTCTGCTGATTGAATTATGTCAGGGGCTGGGCAGCTCCGCTGATTGAATTATTTCTGGTGCTTATCAGACCTGTTGTTTGATTGATTGCTTTAAGGTGCTGTGTAATGGCAGCTAGGTCCGATGCTCATCAGGGGTTCAGTGGTTCACAATCTATCCCCCTCAAAAGGCAGACCCTCCAAACCACCTGCCCACAATCAGGACAAATTGTTCCAAGAGGCTCGCAGAAGACTCCCAGGTGTGTGAAAAGCACAACGCTCTCACTCCTGTTCCGACTCCTGTTCCAGCTCCCTGCTCCAGCTCCCTGCCCCGGTCTCCCTGTGCTACAGTCTGGGTTCAGGAGGCCACCCCCTGCCCCATTAAAACATACCTGTTTTGAGCTTCTTCCAGAGTATCTTCTTCTAGAATCGTGTTGTTCTCCAGATATTGTGGATTTTTTTTGCTTCAGAATCAGTCTAGAGGCTTCATATGTTGTTCAACAATGAATATTTGTAATGATAATTTTTGGCTCTAGACAAAGATGAGAAAGTAACTCCCTCCTTTCAGGAGAGAGGTAGAAGACTGTGACATACATTGTTAGATAAAGTTACTGTGTTGTTTGATTTTACTGAACTATATTCCTTTGTTGAGGCAGTTAGGTGACATAATGGATAGTGTACCAGTCCGAGTCAGGAAGACCCACCCTCCTGAGTTCAAATCTGGCCTCAGATATTTACTAGTTGTATGATTCTAGATAAGTTTGCTTCAGTTCCCTCACCTATAAAATGAGCTGGCAAATGAAATGGTTAATTGCTCCAGTATCTTTGCCAACAAAACCCCAAATGGGGTCATGAAGAGTCAGACAATAACTAATTCCTTTGTTATGAGAGAATTTTCATTTGGGTTGTGTATGCCTCTGTGTGTGTATCCATATATAACAACTATGGTGTAAAAACAAAAAGGTATCAATAAAATTGATTTTTAAAAATAATTATAGGGAGGCGGAGCCAAGATGGCGAACTGCGGACAGCTTTCTCTGTGAACTCCCTCCGACATTCCCTCAAACCCAGACATAGTAAGCCTTAAAACTGGTTTCTGAGTGAGGTCCTCGCCAAGCATTTGGACTACAACGCACTTCTATAAAAGATCTACCTTGAAAGAACTTCGGAGAAGGTTAGCCTCAGGGGAAATCGGCCTCTGGTCGCGATCGGACTCCAGCCGGGGCGGAAGTCAGGGCTGCGATAGAGGGGCGGATTTTGGGCACCCAGGAAGCCCCTGGGAGACGCCTGGGCCACTTTGCTCTGCTTGCGGGCAGGTGCTTTGGCAGATCTGCCTTTGGAAGGGGGTGGATCGAGAACAGCTGAAAACGTGGTCCTGGTGCGAATCTAGCCCGACCAGCCTCAGACCGGAAGTCAACTCGGCAAACTGCCCCAGGGCAAATATAAATTGTTGCAGTTTTCTTGGCTTTTGACCAATATCCCAACTTTAAATCATGAGCAAGAAGCAGAAGAGAGCTCTCACCATAGAAAGCTTTTACGCAGAAAAAATAGAACAGTCCCCAGATCCTGACATTATGAAAACAATCCCAGATGAAGCCACAAAGGCAGACTTAAGTTGGTCTCCCTTTCAGAAGGCTTACCTGGATGATTGCATTAAGAATCTCAAAAGAGAGCTAGAAGAAGAATGGGGAAATAAATTGAGATCAGGGCAACAGAAATATCAAAAACTGGAAAATAGGACTGGTGAATTGGAAAAAGAAAACAGTTCACTGAAAAACAAAATTGGTGAATTGGAAAAAATCACCAATTCACTGGAAAATAAAAATGGTAAACTGAAAAAGAAAATTGGTGAATTGGAAAAAAAATAATTATAAATACTTCTTTCTTACATCTCTAGTCACTGATCAGAAATTTACATTTCCCCAAAATAATTAGTAACATGGTAAAAAAAAGTGTTGCTGCATAAAGTACAAATTGGCATTATCCATCTCATGATATAAAAGATTTCTTTGATGAATTCATTATGAATCCCTTCAAAACTATCAATCCAATTTAATTCATTGAATAATTAAAATTTTTCTTTTTAAAATGGCTCAAGAAAAGCTCACTAGACAGTAAAACTGCATCATAAAATGCTATAGGACTATGATACTTAAGATATTGATGTAGTCTATAACTTGAAAGCAAAAGGCTCTTAGTAATAGTATCTGCAGATACTAAAGTGGTATGGTACAATATCTGCAATTACCAGACTCAGACTTTGAAAGTTACATCATGATGCAGTGGACAGAGCACCAGCCCTGAAGTCAGGAGGACCTGAGTTCCAATTTAGTCTCAGATACTTAATATTTCCTAGCTGTGTGACCCTGGGGAAGTCACTTTGCCCCAGTTGTCTCGGGGGAAAAAAATTACATCAGCAGTGTGCAGATTAAGAATCCAAAATGCAAAAAGAGAATCCAGTATCTAGGAGGTACTTACTAAATATTTGCTGAACCTTCAAAATCCAGCAGAATGAAAGATAACAGTAGTGCAATCATCTGGTATCAAGTGATCTTCATAATTCATGTCAGTAAAATCATTAACTCAGTTTGTCTTCTTTCTATTCAATTCTGGTTCCAGATCATGATTCAGTTGTCAAAGATAGATATGCTGGTGGAATAATTCAATGGATTGTCCATTGAACAATATACCATAGTCTGGGCAACAAGCATTCTTTTTCCATTTTTTCCGATATCTTTTATGAGGATTCAAGATTTTGCTGAAGGCCTTTTTTTTTAATACTCCAGGGCTTTATTCCACCAGCACATTAACAGATAGAAATAGGCACAGCTAAATACCATCAACATCCACAGAGAATCACTGGATCCTTTCAATCATTGTAGCAAACATTTTTACTGAGCATATAATCTCTCTATTTTATGTCTCATATCAGGATTATGATTTGAGAGTGATTTAATAGGTGCTGGGAACAGAAAGACAAAAGTGAGACAGTTTCTAAGGAATTTACAATTTTCCTTGGGGGAGGGAGAAAGAAAGCAGGGAGCTATAACATGTTCATAGGTAAATAAATGCAGAGTATAATAAAATAACTCTTAATGGAAGATAGCATTTAAGCTGAATATTGAAGAGATTCAGAGGTTCCAAGAGTTGGAAGTGAGGAGGACAAGCGTTCTAGGTATAGGAGGTTACTTTATGCAAAAACACAAACCTAGGAAATGGAATGTTGTATAGAGGAATAAGCAGATAGACTAATTGGGAATAGTGAGAGGGATAGAAAGAAAAGGAGAATTGAAGAAAAAGAGGGGAATCAACCTAGAAAGACAGGGTGAAGTCAGATTGTGAATGCAAAAGCTAAAAAATTTGTTTGCTATTCCATAGACAATAGGACCCACATGAGCTTCTTGATGAAATAGGTGACATGGTCAGATCTTAAAAAAATAGGAATATACATTAGGAATATCAATTTGGCAAAAATGAGGAAGATGGTTAGAGAGAGAAGCTTGAGGGAGGGGCTCTATTGCATAATCTAAGCAAGAAGTGATTGGGCTTAATCTTGTAGTGTAAGTGCAGAGATAGGAGCAGATGCCAGAAATGTTGGGGCAGTAAAATCTACAGATATTTGTATTTCAGTGGGGAGGAAGAGTGAAGAGTTAGGAGTGTCTTTCTGACAGATCAAACGCCTTTGGTGAATATGAAGCTCACTTATGTTTTTCGACATTGATAATCAAAGGATCATTCTTTCCTTGTTTTCCAAGCAAGTGACAATTGATAATCTAGCAATAATGAGAAAGTCCATCCTCTTTTTGTATCTCTTTCATATCAGCTTCAGGGAGCAAGAGTAGAATGAATATCTTCTTCCTGCATCCCACAATCAACATACATTTAGTTTTTAAAAATATATTAAATAACATTTTGGATTGTTTAGTTTTGAATACTCCCATCCATGGATTCTGAGAGAGCACCACCTCCCATAAGAGGAAAGCTATGCAAAATTTTCTTTCTACTATCCCCAGTAAAATGACAACAGCAACTCTTCCCAACTTTGTAGCCCAAGGACTTTGTGACCATAAAACACCATAGGCCTTGGCATCAAGTTGTTTCCCACCTGCAGATTGCTAATCTAGGCACAGACCAGTCTTACAAAGCAATTAATTTGATGGACACCAATCTTAGATCCTCTTCCCAGAAGTCACCACAAGTATAAAAAATAGTTTCAGAGATAAACAATACTTGGGAAACAACTCAGCAAATGAAATTTGTTTAAGGCAAGTAAAAGCTCTTTGGTCCAAGAGCAGCCCCTCTCAGCTCTTTAGAATAATGTATAGGCTCTTTTAAATTGTTCAGCATAAGTCCTAGTGGAGAAGCTTTCTCTGAATTTAAATGAAATACAATTTCAACGCCCACTGCAATTCAAAGCTGTTTCCAAAGCTAATTTAAAGAACTTTTCAAAGTTCTATCTTTTGATTTGATAAGAGGATCATCTAATGTTAAAAGGAGAGATTTTTGTAATTTCTCCTCCTCTCTTTCAAAAGATATGAACTGATTTTAAAGGAGGGAAATAATTTAAAATAGAGAAGGGCTCATTTAGAGATTTTTCAATTATGTCTTTTACCCTGGTGGAGCTTGATGGATCTGCAAAGTTTATTGCTTAACATTGATTACACTGTCATCATCTTTTGTTGTACAAAAAAGTTATGGAGGTAGGTCAAAAGGCTTTATTCCCCTTATTTTTCCTTCCTTTGTGCTGCTTCTTATATTTTTTTTCATCTCTTATTTCCTTCCAGTCACACTTAGCTGCAGAAAGAGTCTGGCTCCTTGGCCAAGTTAGAAAGCTATTAAAAGAGGGTATTTTTAAAAGGAGTTGTAAACTATAGTAAAATGCACTTGTATTGAATTTCCTCCGACCCCCAAGGACCTCCAAGTACATACTTTCTAAGTGTGCAAATATTCTTCACATAAATCCATAAATGGAAAAATCCAATCAGAAGTTAGATAGAGAATTGGCCTGTCTTGTATAAGGACCAAGTCCCTTCTATAGCAGGGCAAGCCCAGACTACTCAGTCATATATGATATTTCTGAAGAAGTTCTCTCAAATAGGAAGGTTTATTTTAATTTTTTAAATCAATATTTATGGTTGCTTTTCATATCATAGTCATATGATATGTCCATATATTCTGCATATAATTAGTATGTATCTACCTCAGTTGGAATGTAAACATCTTCAAAGCAATGATTGTTTTTTTACCTTTTCTTATATTCCCAATCCTTGGAACAGCAGAGGACTTAGTAAATGTTTACTGGTTGATTTGTGGATATTAACTCCTTCACTTGAACCTTTCTTTGTGACAAAGGAAGACAATTAAATAAAAATAATTAATACAGTGTCAGGGTCTGAAAATGTACACCTGTCAATTCCAACAGACTTGAGAAGGAAAATGCCATTAGCATCCAAAGCAATGGAGACCAAATGTGGGTTGAATCATAGTATTTTCACCTTTTTTTTGTTTTTTTCCCTTTTGTATTCCCTGATTTTTATTGTACAACATGACAAATGTGGAAATATGTTTAAAAAATTGCACATATTTAACCTATATCAGATTGTTTGCTGAATTGGGAAGAACAGAGGTAAGAGAAGGAAAGGAAAAAATTGGAAAACAAAGTCTTCTAAAAATGAATGTTGAAAACTATATTTACACTAGGACACTAATACATTGTTAATGGAGTTATGAACTGATCCAACCATCCTGGATTGCAATTTGGAACTATGCTCCCCAAAAGCTATCAAACTCTGCATATTCTTTGATTCAACAGTGTCTCTACTGGGCCTGTATCCCAAAGAGATCATAAAAAAGGGAAAAAGACCCACATGTGCAAAAATGTTTGTGGCAGCCCTTTTTGTAGTGGCAAGGGACTAGAAACTGAGTGGATACCCATCAGTTGGGGAATGGCTGAATATGTTATGGTATATGAATGTCATGGAATATTATTGTTCTATAAAAAACAATCAGCAGGATGATTTCAGAAAGGCCTGGAAAGGCTTACATGAACTGATGCTAAGTGAAGTGAGTAGAACCAGGAGAACATTGTACACAGCAATAATAAGATTATGTGATGATCAACTGGAACAGACTTGGTTCTTTTCAACAATAAAATGATTTAGGCCAATTCCAATAGACATGCATCCAGTGAGAGAACTATGGAGATTGAATGTGGATCACAATATAGTATTTTCACCTTTTTGTTATTATTTGCTTACTTTCTGTTTTCTTTCTCATTTTTTTTCCTTTTTCCTTTGATTTTTCTTGTGCAGAATGATAAATGTGAAAATATGTATTGAAGATTTATGTGTTTAACATGTATTGGATTACTTGCTATCTAGTGGAGGGAATGGGGGAGGGAAAAAATTTGCAACACAGTTTTGCAAAGTTTTGTAAAGGTTGGAAACCATCTTTGCATATATTTTGAAAATAAAAAGCTATTATTTTTTAAAAGTATCTTTACATGTATTTGAAAAAATAAGGGAGCCAAGATGGTGGAGTGAAAACGTGACTCTCTGCATCTCCTCCGATCTTCTCTCAAATCAACAAAAAATAAGCTCTGAACTGATCTTCAAGTCAACGAATTCAGAAATACATGGATACTGCTTGCTGATTATCTCTGCAGAACTTCATATCAGGTTTGTCTAACTCGGACAGAGGGATAAAGAGTGGTATAGGCTGGAAGTGAGGGTGGGACTCAGCTCAGCTCATTGTGGCAAAAACTTTAAACTCCAAACACCTGGAGTTTATCTGAGGCACTCGGGACACTCTGCCCGGATTGGGGGCAGGTGTTCTGGCAGACTTGCCTTGTATAAGGAGTAATTTGGAATTAGTCCTAGCCCCCACCCACCCAGCACCTTAAATTAATTCGACAAATTGCCCCAGGGCAAAGAGCTTTAGCCGTGGTTTTTCCAAACCTTAAAGAGATATACATGCTGTCTAAAAAAAAAGAAAAAATGAAGAAGCAAAAGAGAGCTCTCACCATAGACAGCTTTTATCGAGACAGAGAAGGGCTGACCCCAGATCCTGAGGTTCCTTTAGACAAAACTTCAGAGGATATTATTAAAGACCATCACTGGTCCCCTTTTCAAAAGGCCTTTCTGGAAGATTGCATACAGAATCTCAAAAGAGAGCTGGAGGATAAATGGGAAAATAAACTGAAGTCAGTGCAAGAAGCCCTCCCAAAGAGATATGATAAAGACACCAATTTATTGAAAAATAAAATTAGTGAAGTGGAAAAAGAGTGCAATGAACAAATTGGCCAGTTACAAAAGAAGCTTAAAAAAGTAACTGAAGAAAACAACACTTTAAAATAAGAATTGAACAAATGCAAGTAAATGACTCAATAAGACTTCAAGAATCAGTCAAACAAAAACAAAAAAATGAAAAATTAGAAGAAAATATGAAATATCTCCTAGGAAAAACAACTGACTTGGAAAATAGATCTAGAAGAGACAATCTAAGGATTATTGGACTTCCTGAAAGTCATGATGAAAAAAAGAATCTAAACACTATCTTCCAGGAAATCCTGAAAGAAAACTGCCCTGAGATTGTAGAATCAGAAGGCAAAATCACCATTGAAAGAATTCACCGATCACCTCCTGAAAGAGACCCCAAAATTAAAACCCCAAGGAATATCGTGGCTACATTTCAGGACTATAGCACCAAGGAAAAGATTCTGCTAGCAGCTAGAAACAATTCAAATACCAAGGATCAATAATTAGAATCACACACAATCTGTCATCCTCCACATTGAAGGATCGAAGGGCCTGGAACCAGATATTCTGAAGGGCAAAGGAACTTGGATTACAGCCAAGAATATCCTATCCAGCTAGAATGAGCATTATCCACCAGGGAAGAAGATGGTCATTCAATGATATAGGTGAATTTCACCTATTTCTAATGAAAAGACCAGATCTGAACAAGAAATTCCACATCCAAACACAGAACTCAAGAGATAAATAAAAAGGTAAAAAGGAAAGGACTCTTGAGAACTTTATTTCTACTAGGGGGATGCTTAAAGTTTGGAGGTATAATTAACTAGATATTACTTTGATAATATGAAAAAGAGAACTAGAGGGGAAAAGGTTGTCATACTGGGGAAAAGAGGGAAAAAGTGGTAAAATAAGATCTAAAAAACAAAATAAGGAGGCAAAAACAAGGTAAAATCTCTTGAAGAGGCAAAGAAAACCTAATATAATTGAGAGAAAGAGGGGAGGGAGTTGAGCATTGTGTAAATCTTACTCTCATCAGGTTGGGCTCTGAAAGTGTGTATCAGACATTTGATTTCACATAGAAACTTGTCTGTTGCTAGAGGGAAGGGGGAGGGAAAGGAGGAAAAGAAAGGGATAAACTAATAGAAGGGAAAATAGAAGAATCAGGGGAAAGGAGTAAAAACAGGGGGAAGGGATCTAAAGGGTGGAGTATTGTTTGGGGGAGAGGGTCATCAAAAGCAAAGTACTGAGGTGGGGGGAAGGGAGAAAGGGGAAAGGAAAGGGGAAAACATAACTTGGGTAAATAAGATGGCAGGAAATAAAGAATTAGTTATTCTATCTGTGAATGTGAATGGGATGAACTCTCCCATAAAGCGGAAGCGGATATCAGACTGGATTAAAAACCAGAATCCCACAATATGTTGTCTACAAGAAACACATCTAAAACATAGTGACACATATAGGATGAAGGTAAAAGGCTGGAGCAGGACCTATTATGCTTCAGGTGAACAAAAAAAAGCAGGGGTAGCAATCCTTATCTCAGATCAAGTAAAAGCTAAGAGATATAATCAAAAGAGATAAAGAAGGAAACTATATTTTATTAAAGGGTACCATAGATAATGTAGCAATATCAATACTAAATATATACACACCAAGTGCAATAGTATCCAAATTCCTAGGGGAGAAATTAAGAGAGATGCAAGAAGAAATAGATAGCCAAACTATACTAGTGGGGGATCTCAACCTTGCTCTCTCAGAATTAGGTAAATCAAACCACAAAATTAACAAGAAAGAAACTAGGGAGATAAACCAATTGTTAGAAAAGCTAGATATGATAGATCTATGGAGAAAGTTGAATGGAGACAGTAGGGAGTTTACTTTTTTCTCAGCAGTCCATGGAACCTATACAAAAATTGACCATGTGTTAAGGCATAAAAACCTCAAAATCAAATTCAGAAAGGCAGAAATAGTAAATGCATCTTTTTCAGATCATGATGCAATAAAAATCACATGCAATATAAGGCCAGGAGAAAATAAACCAAAAGTTAATTGGAAATTAAATAATCTAACCCTGAAGAATGAATGGGTGAAAGAGCAAATCATAGACACAATCAATAATTTCATCCAGAAGAATGACAATAAGGAGACAACATACCAAAATTTGTGGGATACGGCCAAAGCGGTTATAAGGGGCAATTTTATATCTCTAGATGCTTATTTGCATAAAATAGAGAAAGAAAACATCAATGAATTGGGCTTATTATTTAAAAAAACTAGAAAAAGAACAAATTAAAAACCCTCAATTAAAGACCAAATTGGAAATTCTAAAAATAAAAGGAGAAATTAATAAAATTGAAAATAAGAAAACTATTGAATTAATAAATAAAACTAAGAGTTGGTTCTACGAAAAAACCAACAAAATAGATAAGCCTTTAGTTAATTTGATAAGAAAAAGGAAAGAGGAAAATCAAATTGTTAGTCTCAAGAATGATAAGGGAGAACTTTCCTCCAATGAAGAGGAAATTAGAGCAATAATTAGGAGTTACTTTGCCCAACTTTATGCCAGTAAGTTTGATAATCTAAATGAAATGGAGGAATATCTACAAAAATATAGATTGCCCAGGATAACAGAAGAAGATATAAATTATTTAAATAGCCCCATATTAGAAAAAGAAATAGAACAAGCTATTAACCACCTCCCTAAGAAAAAATCTCCAGGGCCAGATGGATTTGTGTGAGGAATTCTGTGAATTCTACCAAACATTCAAAGAACAATTAATTCCAATACTATACAAACTAATTGAGAAAATAGGGACAGAAGGTATACTGCCAAATTCCTTCTATGAGACCAATATGGTGCTGATAGCTAAACCAGGTAGGGTGAAAACAGAGAAAGAAAACTATAGACCAATTTCCCTAATGAATATTGATGCAAAAATTTTAAATAAGATATTAGCAATGAGATTACAGAAAGTCATCCCCAGGATAGTACACTATGACCAAGTAGGATTTACCAGGGATGCAGGGCTGGTTCAATATTAGGAAAAGTATCAGCATAATTAATTCTATTAATAACCAAACTAACAAAAACCATATGATTATCTCAATAGATGCAGAAAAAGCATTTGATAAAATCCAACACCCTTTCCTATTAAAAACACTAGAGAATACAGGAATAAATGGGCTTTTCCTTAAAATGATCAGTAGCACCTATTTAAAACCATCAGCAAGCATCATATGTAATGGAGACAAACTAGAACCATTCCCAATAAGATCAGGAGTGAAACAAGGCTGCCCACTGTCACCATTACTGTTTAATATTGTATTAGAAATGTTAGCTTTAGCAATAAGAGAAGAAAAAGAGATAAAAGGAATCACAGTAGGTAATGAAGAAACCAAATTATCACTCTTTGCAGATGACGTGATGTTATACTTAGAGAACCCTAGAGACTCAACTAAAAAACTACTAGAAACAATTCACAACTTTATCAAAGTTGCAGGATTCAAAATTAATCCACATAAATCATCAGCATTTTTATATATTACCAACAAAGTTCAGCAGCAAGAGATACAAAAAGAAATTCCATTCCAAATAGCAGATGATATGATAAAATATTTGGGAATCTATCTGCCAAGGAAAAGTCAGAAACCATACGAACTAAACTACAAAACACTTTCCACACAAATAAAATCAGACCTAATCAATTGGAAAAACATTAAGTGCTCATGGGTAGGCAGAGCGAACGTAATAAAAATGACAATACTACCCAAACTAATCCATTTATTTAGTGCCATACCAATCAAACTCCCAAGAAATTATTTTACAGATCTAGAAAAAATAGTAGCAAAGTTCATTTGGAAGAACAAAAGGTAAAGGATTTCAAGGGGATTAATGAAAAAAGGGCAGATGAAGGTGGCCTTGCTGTACCAGATCTAAAACTATATTATAAAGCAGCGGTCATCAAAACCATTTGGTACTGGCTAAGGAATAGAGCAGTCGATCAGTGGTACAGGATAGGTTATCAGGACAATCTAGGCAATAACCTTAACAATTTAGTGTTTGATAAACCCAAAGACCTCAGCTTTTGGAATAAATACTCACTATTAGGCAAAAACTGCTGGGAAAATTGGAAACTAGTGTGGAAGAAATTAGGGCTTGACCCATACCTAACACCACATACCAAGATAAGATCTAAATGGGTTCATGATCTAGATATAAAGAGGGACTTTGTAAACAAGTTAGAAGAACGTAATATAGTTTACCTCTCAGACCTGTGGAGATGGAATAAATTTATGTCCAAAGAAGATCTGGAACTCCTAATTGAACAGCAGATGGATAATTTTGATTATATTAAGTTAAAAAGTTTCTGTACAAATAAAACTAATGCAGACAAGATTAGGAGGGAAGCATCAAATTGGGAAATTATCTTTACATTTAATGGTTCTGATAAAGGCCTCATTTCTAAAATATATAGAGAATTGTCTCATATATATAAGAATTCAAGCCACTCTTCAATAGATAAGTGGTCAAGGGATATGAACACACAATTTTCATATGATGAAATTAAAACCATCTCTAGTCATATGAAAAGTTGCTCCAAATCACTATTGATCAGAGAAATGCAAATTAAGATAACTCTGAGGTTCCACTACACACCTGTCAGATTGGCTAAAATGACAGGAAAAGATAACACTGAATGTTGGAAGGGATGTGGGAAAACTGGGACACTAATACATTGTTGGTGGAACTGTGAACGGATCCAACCATTCTGGAGAGCAATTTGGAGCTATGCTCAAAAAGTTTTCAAACTGTGCAGCAGTGTTTCTACTGGGCCTATATCCCGAAGAGATCTTAGAAGAGGGAAAGGGACCCACATGTGCAAGAATGTTTGTGGCAGCCCTTTTTGTAGTGGCTAGAAACTGGAAACTGAAGGGATGCCCATCAATTGGAGAGTGGCTGAATAAATTATGGTATATGAATGTTATGGAATATTATTGCTCTGTAAGAAACGACCAGCAGGACGATTTCAGAGAGGCCTGGAGAGACTTGCATGAACTGATGCTGAGTGAAACGAGCAGAATCAGGAGGTCATCATACACAGCAACAGTATTACATGATGATCAATTCTGATGGACATGGTTCTCTGCAACAAAGAATTGTCTCAAACCAGTTCCAATTGCTCACTGAAGAAAACCATATACCCCCAGAGAGAGGGATATGAAATATGGACCACAACGTAACATTTTCATGATCTCTATTGATATTTGCTTGCATTGTGTTGCCTTTCTCTGATTTCCTTTTTTTTTTCTTGTAGATAGGATTTTTTTTTGCATAACTTGTCAAGTATTTCAATATTATTAACATGTCGTGGACTTCCTGCCATTTATGGGAGGGGAGGGGACTGGGAGTAAAATTTGTAATGGAAAGCTTTGTAAAGATCAATGCTGGGGAACTACCCATACATATGTTATACAAATAAAAAGCTTTAATAAAAAAAAGAAAAAAAATAAAACACTATTGAGAGAAAAAAAATTGTTTTCACATGTTGGCCTTCTCTCCACAAAAGGAAGGAGGTTGGTTTTGTTATCTATTTATTGAGATCATTTTTGTTTTTTTTCAATTACTCAGTTTTAATTTTTAGTGATCTTTTAATTTACATTTTTACAGCCATTGTGCATAATGCTCTGGGTCTGTTTCCCCCCCCCTGTATAGCAGTTTATGCTAATCTCACATTTCTATGAATTCCTCATATTCATCATTTCTTACCAAACAATAGCATTCCTTTATATTTATATACTAAAGTTTGTTCAGCTGTTGAACGCCCACTTTGTTTCCAGTTATTTGTCTCCACAAAAAGTGTTGCTATGACTATTTTGGTAATAAATCAGATCTCTTTGTTTTCAATTTCTTGAAGGCATATGCCCAATATTGGGATCTCTGAGTCAAATGATGATGCTGTGCAGCAGTGTGGTGCCAATTTTTTTAATTAAAACTTTTTTTTTATTTTAAAAATATATACATGGACAATTTTCAACACTCACCCTTACAAGATCTTGTGTTCTACCAGAAGATCATTGTATATGGCAAAAAGATTATATGAAGATCAATTCCGATGGACATGGCTCTTTTCAACAATGAGATAATTGAGGCCAGTTCCAAAGATCTTGTGATGAAGAGAGCCATCTACACCCAGAGAGAAGACTATGGGAACTGAGTATGGATCACAACATAGTATTTCACTCTTTTTGTTGTTGTTTGCTTGCATTTAGTTTTCTTTCTTATTTTTTTTTCCTTTTTGATCTTATTTTTCTTGTGCAGCACTATAATTGTAGAAATATGTATAGAAGAATTGCACATGTTTAACATATGTTGGATTACTTGCCATCTAGGGGAAGAAGTAGGAAGAAGAGGGTGAAATTTGGAACACAAGGTTTTGCAAGGGTCAATATTGAAAAAGTATCCATGTTTATGTCTGGAAAATAAAAAGCTTTAATTAAAAAAAAGGAAAAAAATCTTCTGTTGTAAATTTTTCCTTTCTTTTCCCCCACCTCTTCCCCTAGATGGCAAGTAATCCAATATATGTTAAACATGTGCAATTCTCTTATACATACTTCCACAAATGTCATGCTTGTTCTGGCAAATATTTAAGAACCAACTCTAAAGGGAAAATTCATGCACATACATTTTTAAATATTGGTCCCTTTTCCATCACTTTCTTTAATTTATACAATTAATAAAATAATGCACCAAGCCCTGATTTGTAGCATGTTTTCTGATTCCTGAGCTATAAATGCTCCCACTGAAAATTTAACAGTCAGAAATGGTATGAACTAGTTCTAGAACAACACAATTGATGCTACCATCCTCAGCTCAATATTCCATTCTCCAACCAAGTTTGTAACCAACTTGTGGAAAAGTTCTGGAACCTCTATCTTCTCTTTGAAGGAACCAATTGATATCAGAGTAGAGGGATATCACAATTATGTTTTGATGGGCTTCACTCTCAGTATGCTCAAAGACAAAGGGTGATACGTCTAGCCTAATAGCAAGCAATGGGAGCTGGCTTCAGTCTCCACAGTTTGATCCATTTTTCTGAAAGGGAAGGGCCGGGCATAAGCACGAGATGGTATGAGGGGAAGGAAGGCTGAATTCTGTCCCCCTCATATTGAGCCCCACCGATCTGAATAATGTCTATTTGAAGAAATTTAAATAATGGCTGCAAATAAAAGTGCTAATGTCTTTGATTCAGTATCCTTCCAGTGGCGTATCTAGATTCCTTCTTAACCTGACAATACTCTACAAATACAGTTTAAAAATGTTTGGATTTACGTGGTGAAAAATTGCATAAAATCATATTGCAACATAGGGATCTCTCAGAGTTCATGAAGTGAATTTTCTTGCTTTGTTTACCAGCATTTTTGTTTCAGTTTATACTTTATATTCAAAAATATAAAATTCAAAAAGAAAAATTAGAAACTTGGGGAGGCCAGTGGAAATGGCTCAAATAAATTTTCTTCCATCACTTTTGCATTCAGCCACCTTTGATTTGTGGTACCTGTTATTTTACAGAGTATTTTAATATTCTTTATGCTCAGGACAAAATGTCAAGACAGCACATGCAATTGGCCATATGTTTTTGTTATGCAGAGATTGAAGATACCTGGCACTATTTCCTTCATAGACTTTTATATCATGTGTGAATCCATAAAGTTCATCATGAATTTTAGGCCCAATTTGGAATAGAAGCTGAATATGCATATCCTCTTGGAGCCCTCATTCTTCAAAGTTTTTTTTAATTGGAATTTTGTTCTTTTGTGACCATGTAGTCCTCCTTTGGGCATAGGTCACAGTCTGATTAACAGAAACCATTGATGTGCACAGTGGTTATGATATTGCTCTCAATCCTTTGAAATTCACACTTTATTTTACGTATACATATTTTATACTGGTGCATGGTATCATCATTTCCACCACATGAACTTCACTGGACACCATGCTTCAACATTTACATGGTGGGATAAACTCTTGATACACATTCTCAACATATTAGTTACACTGAAAAGATGAAGAAATTGAAATATTGGATAAAAGACCAAATAAATATCTGTAAACATTCCAGAAGATAAACATATAAGAGAACAGTAGCTAAAATTGCTTAAAGGGCGGTAAAATAAATATGTATCCTGACTATTAATAAAAGAACATTGTATAACTTTGTGTTATCACTCTAGTGAGAATTTTTTTCTACTTTGCATATAACCTCTATGTATATAGAAACATGCATATACATAATATATATTTAATAAAACATTTAATGAGAAAATTTAAAAGGTCGTCTTACCAAAAAAAGCAAAAAACCTTAAAAGTATTATATAAATTTTTCCAAGCATTTTTTTGAAATTGGAAAGACCATAGATCATGAAGGAATATGAAATTAAACGTTAGCCTTTTTAAAATAGAATGCACTTTGTGGAAAACACAACCTTGTGGTCATTACTTTTCTTCTTTTGAGATGAGCATATTTTTTAATAGTCTGCCTAAAGAGCAAAATATCAAGAGTGTGTTTTAGATTTTTCAATGAATAGATCAAGCTTCTAATTCAAGGAAGTCTTCACTGGATGTGCAGTTCACCAGTACCCTTGCATTTCGATAAAGCACAGGATATATGGGAAGGGCTGAACTTAGATGCTTGTCATTCAGATCTTGTTTCTCCTTTCAAAGAATTGCTATTCAACTACAATGTGCTGCTGATAAAATCAAATTAAACAGTCCTGGATTGACCTGAGTAGCAGATTTTAGGCTACATTTTTTCCAATACTTGATGTTTAAAAAATTGAGAAGCCTTCTTACTATTCCAGTGTTTTTTCTCTTATGTCTCCAGCATTTACAAGATTTGGAGTGTATTCTGTTATGGTACACTGACTTGCTACTGTTTGTACTTGTGGCTTTTGGAATAAAGATGTTTCTGATTTGTGATTTTAAAAAATGTAGAGTATATATGTGTTATAATTTTACCATGTTTAATATATATTGGATTACTTGACATCTAGGGGAGAGGTGAAGATAAGGGTAGGGGATTAGAACACAAGGTTTTGCAAGGGTCATTGTTGAAAAATTATACATGCATATGGTTTGTTTGTTTTGCTGGGGCAATTGGGGTTAAGTGACTTGTCCAGAATCACACAGCTAGGAAGTGTTAAGTGTCTGAGGTTAGATTTGAACTCAGGTCCTCCTGACTTCAGGCCTGGTGCTCTATCCACTGCACCACTTAGTTGCCCCATGCATATGTTTTGAAAACAAAAAGCTACAATTAAAAAAATAAAAATAAAAAAGTATATATGTGTGTCTGTATTCTTTCTTTCACATACACACATACATATATATACATATATGTACATGTACGTATATATATATGTATGTATATATTTCTCTGATTTGCAGTTTACTTAAACAGGGCCCTCAGTTTAATAAAACATCAAACATGAATACATCTTATTTAATAGAATTTTAAAATATAGGCAGGCTCACAGCCCTGATCTAGATCTAGATCTAGAAACAATAAAAACAAAACAAAACAAAACAAAACAAAAAACCTTTTTCCTTCTTTCTTATTCCTCATCTCCACTACTGCTTCTCACAGGATCTATATCTATGTTCCTGACATAGTATTACTCTGAAATTAAGCCTCCCTGTAATACAGAAAAAAGTCATCCTTATCATAGCATTAACTTTTCTCCCAGGACCTCTACAATCTACGTGACTCAAGGAATTAGTCAAAGATAAAGTTCATGTTTTCTTGTTTACATTGTTCTTTGTCTCTGTGTTCCTTCATTCCAGTTTCTTCTGATTCTCAGTTCTATGATTCTCTGCCATGCCAATCTTTGGCTCCCTATTACTTTGCTGCCTATTATTTTATATTTTCTGTCTCTGTATCACTGTATCTCTATTCCTTTATCTGTATCTGTCCCTAATTGTCTGTCTCTCTCTGACTGTCTCTGTCTGTCTCTCCTGCTCATTTCTGAGTTTCTCATTCCTGTTGCTGTATCACAGCATGCATTGCCAATACAACTATCTTTACTTGTATTGTTACCAATGATTTTCTATTATTTGCTCTTTTCCTCTTAAAATTATTGTGATTCTTGTAGAATGAGATAGCCAGGGGAGAATTAGTTTTGCTTGACTATACATATTTTGTTATAAGGGTTTTCTTTTTCTTTCCCAATGAGAGGGGAAAGAAGAGAAGAAATGTATGCTTGATATTTTTGGGGGGGAGATAATTTTTTAAAAAGAGATAGCCAGGGGAAGATTCTGGAAGATGGCAGAGTAGATTGGTAAATTTCAAGCTCCCCAGATTTCCCCCACAAATAGAATAAATTTACACCTCAGGGTGAACATAGACTCATGGAAAATCAAGAAGACTTGGGGTAGAACAGGGGTCTTCCTGATACAACCAGAGAAGATCTTAAGAAAGGCCCAGAGTCAGGATTAACCTGACTGAAGAGCAAACACTTCTGGGTTAACTCGGCAGAAACTTGGAGTGGGGAACCTGGGACTAGCTGGGTGTAGTTGTAACCTCAGCTGGGAATAAAGAGACTTTCACCTCCCAGACTGTTTGTGGAATTTTGGTCTGAGTTCAGGAGGACTGAGGGAACTTAGGCTTATTAGGAGCACCAGATCCAGTTGTGTTTCGGGGATGCAGCCCTGGGAGAGAAGGAAGCAGGACCTGGGGAGTGCAGAGGCAGTAGGACAGAGATGCTGCTGGATGCTAGCACTTGCTGGAATGGGGAGCTCTTAGTTTGGGATTCCTGGTTAGAGGGAAAAAATGAAGTGAAGCCAGAAACACTATTCCCCCACCCCAGGATTAGAGGTGTTTACACTAATACTTTTTATTAAAAAAATAAAGATGAGCTGGTAAAGAAGAAAAAACCCATCATAGAAACATACTATGGGAACAGGGAGGACTAGGGTTCATTTTCAGAGGAGGATACTGAAGTTAGAAAAAAAATAACATAAAATGGCTCCCTGCCCACAGAGAATTTATAGAACTCAAAAAAAGGGTTTAAAACTCAAATGAGAGACATTGAGGAAAAACTAAAAAACTAAAAAATAAATAAAACCATCCAAAAAACAATAAAATTATAAAAAAAGTTAACTAACTAGAAAAGGAGATAATAGAATCTCAAAGATGAAAATAATGCTTTAAAAATTAGAATTGGCAAGGGGAAATCAGTGAAACTGTGAGAAACCAAGAAATAACAAAACATTATAAAGAATGCTAAAAATAGAACAGAATGTGAAACATCTTATAAGAAAAGTGACAGATTTGGAGAATAGATCAAGAAGAGAAAATATAAGAATAATTGAACTGCCTGAAAATTGTGAGCAAAAAAAGGATTTTGACACAATAATGAAAGAAATAATCCAAGAAAATTGTCCTGAAGTCATAGTACATGAGAGGAAAGTAGAAATAGAAAAAAACACACTGATCTCCACCTCAGTGAGATCCTTTGTGCAAAACACATAGGAACATTATTGCCAAATTTTGAAATCACCATATCAAAGAGAAAAATTTGCAAGAAACAAGAAAAAAACAGTTCATATACATTGAAGCTACAATTAGAATTATACAGGACTTGTCAGCAGCCACAATAAAAGACCACGGGTCCTGGAATCATATCTACTGACAATTAAAAGAACTAGTCTTGAGGCCAAAAATATCATATCCAGCAAAATTATCTATAATATTGAATGAGAAAAAATGGACATTCAATGAACTTGCAGATTTTCAGGACTTTCTATCAACCAAACCCAAACTTAATAGAAAGTTTAACATTTAAGAGCCAATATCAAAGATCAATTTCAAGGAACTCAACATGGACAAATTGTTAGGTTTTTTTATGTGGGGAATTTATAGCATATGTTTAAGATTGACATCAGCAATACAACAGCTCCAAAGAAAGATTGGGGCAGAGTTAAGGTATAAATAGTAATTTTGTCATACAAGTGAGGGGCAGAGGAAGAATAGACACAGAGGCACTGGGGGGCAGAGGGCTTGTAGTTCTGAAAACCTACTCACATTGTGAATTGATTAAATAGGCAATACTACATGTCTACCATGAAGGGTATAGAAATAAGGGGAAATGGGTGGACAGGAAAGCAAAGGGTGAGAGAAGAAAACAAGGAAAGGATCCATGAGTGAGGGGAGGTTAAGTAAAATCAAGTTAGGAGTAGAATTAAAGCAAAAGGTCAACGGTAATAGGAAAAATATCTGTGTCTATGTGTAGAGGTATGTGTGTGTGTGTTTATGTATATGTGTGTGTGTAAATATATATATATATATATACATATGTATATATATATGTCCTTTTTAACTATAGCCTGCTTGGGGTGGGGGGGAATGAAAGGGGGAAAAATAAAGTTAAAAAAAGTGCCCAGCAGAGAACAAAAGAACAATTTATAAGGAAGAAAAGAAAAAATGGATACTCATGAATACAGTTTCTTCTACTAATATATATACTTTCTTGAACTGGTATTTGTTGTTACATATTTTGAATCCTCCCTGATGTTTTGCTTAACACATGACAATGTTCTCTTTTGTTTTGTTTCATTTTGTTTCATATTCCTTTTCTGTTTTTCTTTTCTCCTATTCTGTTTCTTTAAATAAAATAAATTTGGGGAAAAAAGAGAGATAGCCAAGGCCAATAAACATCTGGACTAGTTGGCACCATTCTGGTTCTTTCAGTATCAGGTTGAAATATTTTCAAGGTATTTAACCCATTATCGCTATTTTCATTCAACCTCCAAAACCCCATCCTCTACAGAAAATGATTTGAGTGTTTAAGTGATTGTACCCTGATGTTTTTTTTTCTTTCTTTTTCTCTCAACTCAGGCTTGTCAACAAAGAAAACCCAGAATCCTTGACCTCAGTGAGGGAAATAGCAAAATCCATGACTGATGGTGTTACCTTGTCACAATGGCAATGATTCATGACCTGCTTATGTGAATAAATTGATTCATAGTCTGTGAAGCAATGTGCAGCTTTTTCTTTTTTAAAAGAGTAATTCAAATACTCTTAGATTCTAATAATTAGCTAGGCATCATGAGAAATTTCCCAGTCTATTACAGTTGAGTGATAAAGTCACTATTAGAAATATCCCTTAATCCCTGTCTGAAAGTAATATAATTTTGTTTTCTTGAGAAATAAGATTAAATTCTTGTAATGAATTTTACCTACATCTTAAGCTTTCTGTAACAAGTAGTGTCTGTATTTTCTAAAACATCTTGAGTATTCTGAAAGAAAAGTTGGTCAGTTGGTTGGTTGTTGTCTGTTCTGGAAAAGGATCAAAATAGCATCACTATTTTAGAGCCAAGTTACAATGTGTCTAATTGTGACTGATCAGAACAATACAAGCTTGGAATGCTCTGTCCCTGGTCAGGCACAAATACTCCATATGAACATTTGGGGTGGATTCTCTAATTTCACACATCTTGTGTTTCTTCTGAGCTTTGCTCATAGAGCACAGCATCTTCTCTGATGAGGGCATGTCAGACTGAGTAGTCCTATGCCAGTATCTCTCATGTTGTGCAATCTAAAGTTCTTAAGAGAGATCTTGAGTGTCATTGAATCATTTTTTCTGACCACATGAACGCTTGTCCTATGTGAGCTGTCCATAAAACAATCATTTTAGCAAGAGTACCTTTGGCCAGACCAATGGAATTGTGTTCTCTGCAGTAAAGTTTGAATGGACGGGTAGTTGAGTTCAAGAAAGGATCTCAATATTTGCTACCTTATCCTGCCAGGTGATCTTCAGAATTACCATGAGTCTCTTTACATCTGTGTGCATATTACACATATTTATCTTACTATTTAAAGGATCTTTTTAATTCATAAATACAGATACTTCCTCTACTAACACAGAGCCACTAAAATATAAGCTCCTTGAGGGAAGGAACAATTTATTTTGTTTCTTTGTACCCCAAGAACCCAATCAAACAGGTTCACCATATATCTAAGCTATTGCCAAAGTCTCTATCTCTTGGCTCTGATGACTCAACTTCCCTGCCTTCCTTTAACTCCCAACAAAAATCCCATCTTTTACAAGAAGCATTCCCTAACCTTTCTTAATTCCAGTGTTTTACCTCTTTTAATTATTTTCTATTTATTCATCATGTAGCTTGATTTGTACATATTTATTTGCATGTTGTTTCCCTCATTAGATTGTGAACTCCTCAAAGGCAAAACTATCTTTTACTTCTTTTTTGTAGCCCCAGCACTTGGCACAATGCCTGACACTTACTGGGCACATGTTAATTGATTGATTGATAGAGATGCAGCATAAAGTCTAAATTGAAGAAGGATTTCCTATGCATGATGATATACTCCAGAGGTTTGTTTATGATGCAAGTTACATGAACCCTAGAACCTTGAAGAACCCTGAAGAAAAGATCGAGTGAAAAGAGATACTTTTTTTGGACATGACTAATTATGTCTGAATTTGTTTTGCATGAGTGTGTTTATTTTTACAAAGGAATTTCTTGAATTGGGTGAGAAAAATTAATGATAATGATAACCCCCTCCTCAAAATAAAAAAGGAAAAGTGTTATTGAATCATTTTTACCTTGTCTAAATTGATTCTACTTACTTATTTATTCATTAATCTTTTTTAGAAAACATTCTTTTTAAAAAAATTTTGAGGTCCAAATTCTTTCATTCTCTTCCAGTCTACCCCCACTCACTGAGAAGGCAAGCAATACATCAATTTTACAAGTGAAATTGTGCAAAACACATTTTATATTAGTGATATTTTTAAAAAGCAAGAAAAATAAAGAAAACTATGTACTCAGAGGTTATCAGTTCTTTCTTGAGATATGGATAGCATTTTTTAATCATGATTTCTTTGGAACTGTATCATTGTATTGGTGAAAGTCATTATAACATTATTATTAATGTGTACAATGAGGTCCTAGTTCTTTTTATTTCACTTTGCATCAGTTCATATAGGTCTTGCAATGTTTTCCTGAAACCACATCATTTATTTTAGCAAAACAGTATTCAATCACAATGAGATAACAAAAGAAACTTCAAAGAGAGACAGACCAGCAGGCCAGCTTTCAAACTAACATGTTGAATTTGTTGAATAATAAAAAGGGAGTTTCACAAAAAAAGGGGGCATGGTTTCCTTTACTATATTATTTTATTGGGATTTATATATGGAAATATTTATATTTGTTGGTATTCTGGTCTGACTCAGGCCAGTCAGTCCCCTGATAGATTATATTTTATACTGGAACAAAATGAGACACTCATAGATCATTCAACAGAAAATTAAGGAAAATTTCCTTAACCATAGCAAGAAGATATTCAGCACAGATAGGCAGTGAGGATAGACATGTTTTTAATCCCCTGGGCCAACCCAGTCTCAATGATGGTCTCAATCCTGATTCAGGAAAAATAAGCTTAGCTTACTAAATTAACTAGGTTTTGCTCCTTCCACAGTCTTTGTCAAGAAAAACAAAAAACTTAAAAATAAAAAAATTGTTGTTCTCTCTCTATCCCTTCCCCCAAAAAAATCCCCAAACAACAACATCTCCTGGTGTCCAATTTTGTGGTGATGAGCTTCTCTAAATTTGACTAGTCTGGTCCTCAAATTATAAGCACATATTCTATCACTGAACTCATGCTTAATGTCTTTGTTAAATAGTTCAAAACCTTTATTGCACATATACGTTTTGTCTTATTCAAAGTTCTTCCTATAACATTAACAAGCATACCTTTGACAGATAATATACAAGCTGTTACATTTTTCTATCTCAAATTCACTATCCAAAAACACAATTAATGAGTGATTGAGTGTTTTGCAAAAGTCTGAGAACACTACTACTTACAATGAAAAGCTATTTTAAATGGCATTTCCTGCTTTTATCCTAAAGCAAAGACATTCTCACTGTGAGGCACTATCAATAACTTAAAAGATCCTCCACTCAAGTCTCTGCCTTCGCAATACTCTAAATAAACAAGAAGTCAACTTCATGCTCTAACATTCTTTGTTTCAATGGTGGGTTCTAATTGTTACCCACATAAAAGTCAAGCAAATGATAGTCATTCTTTTGAGTACTTCAGTGGAATATTTTATAGGAGACCAAAAATTTTGTCTATAAGATTTTGTCATTCTCAAATTGTTGAATTTTTTCTTCCTAATCTCTCTTTTCTTTTCTTCCTGAATCAAATACATTTATTCTAAAAGAATCTGTGATTTTCACATGTTGGCATTCCTTGTGCTGATATAAATTAAAATCCTTCCCAAAGACAGACTGTGTAAATTGCCAAGGCTAAAAAAATTCATCATCCAGTTGTTCGCCCAGCAAATAGCTTCTCTGAACCAGCTAAACAAGGTTGGTCCTCCAAATAAATACGGCTCATCCTTGAAACTTTTCCAGTGTGGCTGGACCTGAAAGGGCCTATACTGTGTTATGTATTTTGGAGGCCTGAAATCACCTCTACAGCATGAAAATACATTGTAGTAATATTTTATTGGAGGAAGTGAAAGATATAAAAGTGGTACCAGTTGAGGAAAATGTTTCTAAACTCCAGGATGTTGTGAGGCTGTGAGCAGCAGGAACATCTTTGTACTCAGGACTTTGAACCATGCAGACTTATTTCCTGGGTCTCTTTAAGTATATTAGAAAGCAAATTCTTTGCTTTGTTAGTTGTTTTGGAAGTGGGAAACTGACCAGAGAATGCTGAAGAAAGAAGGAGGAATGAAGAATTAGTATTGGGTTCAGTGTTTAGGAGATCATAAAATAGAGAGCAATGATTAAAAGAACCTGTCAGTATATATGCAGCACATTCGGGGAGATTTGATTGTGGAAGCTTGTAATGAATAAGTAGAGAAAGAAGAGGATTCAGTAAGGATATATGAAAGACAGAGAAAGCACTCACATGATGGTCAGACTCTTTCAAGGTCTCTCTTAGGAGCTTAAGAATTGATTGCATGAAATTAAGACAACCCTGAGGTACCACTACACACCTGTCAGATTGGCTAAAATGACAGAAAAAGATAACGATGAATGTTGGAGGGGATGTGGGAAGACTGAGACACTGATGCATTGTTGGTGGAGCCGTGAACGGATCCAACCATTCTGGAGAGCTATTTGGAGCTATGCTCAAAAAGTTATCAAATTGTGCATACCCTTTGACCCAGCAGTGTTTCTATTGGGCTTATATCCCAAAGAAATCATAAAAGAAGGAAAGGGCCCCACATGTGCAAGAATGTTTGTGGCAGCCCTTTTTGTAGTGGCTAGAAACTGGAAATTGAGTAGATGCCCATCAATTTGAGAGTGGCTGAATAAATTATGGTATATGAATGTTATGGAATATTATTGCTCTATAAGAAACGACCAGCAGGACGATTTCAGAGAGGCCTGGAGAGACTTGCATGAACTGATGCTGAGTGAGATGAGCAGAACCAGGAGATCGTTGTACACGGCAACAACAGTACTATATGAAGATCAGTTCTAATGGACATGACTCTCTTCAACAATGAAATGCTTCAAACCAATTACATTTGTTCAGTGAAGAAAGCCATATACACCCAGAGAGAGGGATGTGAAATGTGGACCACAACATAACATTTTCATGTTCTCTATTGATGTTTGCTTACATTGTATTTCCTTTATCAGATTATTCTCTCTTATAGATACGATTTCTCCTGAACAAAAAAATGATGTGTGGCAATAACTATACATATATTCGATTTAAGTATTCTAACATAATTAACATGTAGTGGATATCCTGCTATCTAGGGGAGGGGTGGGGAGCAGGGGGGAAAAATTTGTAACAGAAAACTTTGTAAGGGTTAATATTTAGGAATTACCCATACATATGTTTTGCAAATAAAAAGTATTAACAAAAAAAAAAGAATTGATTGCATTACATGGGAGACACTGACAAAGGATCAACAAGCATAGTATGTCCTTATCAGAGAAGGTTCTCTGATTGAATTAACTCAGAAGAAATGCAAGGTACACAAAGTTAGAAAAGTCATCCCAAATGTTCATAGGGACTATTTGTGTCCACGTTGTGGTAGATCATTCCTGAGCTCATATTGGTCTGATTAGCCATAGTTGGACACACTATAACTTTACTCTAACATAATGATGTCATTTTGGTCCTCTTCAAGAACAAAGGACAACAATCAGATGTGACCAAGGCCTTTGATACTGTCATTCATGAGGGCTTTTAGAAAATGATGTCTAAAACTTGGTTGCCCAGAAAATACATCAGTATTATACATCAATTTCATGATGGCATCCTTGCCTGGGTTCTGGAGGATGATGCTCTTGTACTTTCTCAGTCACCAATGAAGTGAAATAAGGCTGTGTGTTTGCTCCCATGCATGATGTTTTCAACCATTTTGTCAAAAAACCTTCAATGAATTTGAAAATGGCATCAAGGTCATCTAACATCCTGATGTTAAATGCTTCAACTTGAAAAGGATGCAAGCTAAAACTAAAGTGAAGGGAGTGTTGGTGCACAATTTTTTGTTTTCAGATGATTATTCATTTAATGCAGCTTCCAAAGCTGAAAGGCAATATACTATGGATCAATTTTCTGCTTCTTGTACTAATTTTGGCCTAACAATTAACACTGAGAAAATATAGGTATTCCATCAGATATCACCACATCATCCGTATGTGGAACCATTGGCTACAGCAAATGGAGAAGTTTTGAATGCCGTGGATAAGTTCACTTACCTTGGCAGTCTACTTTCCAGGGATGCACACATTGATAATAAAGTTCAAACACATGTTGCCAAAGCTAGTTCAGTATTTGGGAAGCTCTGAAGAAAAGTGTGAGATAAAAGAGTAACTACTAAACTGAAAGTCTACAGAGCCATTGTGCTGACCTCATTGTTGTATGCCTGTGAAATCTGGACAGTGTACCAGTGCCATGCCAGGAAACTGAATTGCTTCCATTTGAATTGTCTTAGAAAGATTCTGAAGATCACTTGGCAGGGTAAGATACCAGACCTTATGGTCCTTTCTCAAACTAAACTATCAAGCATTTAAACTCTATTTCAGAGAATGCAACTTTGTTGATCTGGCCATATTGTTTGAATGTCAAATGTACATTTGCCAAAAAGACTATTTTATGGAAAGCTCACAGATGTCAAGTGATTACAAGGCAGTCAGGAAAAAATGATACAGGGACACTCTCAAAGTCTCTCTTAAGCACTTCAGAATTGATTGTATGACATGGGAGACACTAGGACAGGATCACCCAGCATGGCATGCCCTCTTTAGACAAAGTTCGGTCTTCTATGAACAAAGCAGAATTGAAGTAGCTCAAAAGGAAAGCATAATGCACAAACTTAAAAAATTCACTACAAATGTTCACATGGACTATTTATGCTTAATCTGTGGTAGAGCATTCTAAGCTCATATTGGTCTGACCAGCCACAGTTGAATACATTAACTTTACTCTAACATAGTGATATCATTTTGGTCCTCTTCAAGAACAAAGGACAACCAACCAACCAATGAAATAAAGTGCATGAGTCAGAAGGACCAAATGCTAGAGCAGATGCAGAATTGGTGAGCCCTGATTGCATCAAGCACTGATCCAAGAGGAATTATTTCCTTTGAAAACTGGAGTTTGGATGCTAGTGAAGGAGCACTATGTGAGAAGGAGAGAGTAGGGAGGAGAGGCCTTAATTAGATTATCTGGCATCCAGTACATAGTTATTTGAGGACAACTGAGAGTAACAGAATCAAGACTGAAGACGTCAGTAGATTGTGAGAGAAGATTACAGGATTTTTCTCTGGGCAAAATAAATCTCAGTGAAGAGACATTGAAAAAAAACTTCTGAGAAAAGTACAAGAGATAGTGTATGTCCTTAAGAGAGGGTCCCTGTTTTCCTTAAAATGATCAGTAGCATTTATTTAAAACCATCCGCATGCATCATATGTAATGGGGACAAACCAGAACCATTCCCAGTAAGATAAGGGGTAAAACAAAGTTGCCCATTATCACCATTTGTATCCAATATTATGTATTAGAAATCTTGTCTTTGGAAATAAGAGAAGAAAAAGAGATTAAAGGAATTAGAGTAGGTAATGTGGAAACCAAATTATCACTCTTTGCAGATGAAATGATGGTATTCTTAGAGAACCCTAGAGAATCAATTAAAACAACCCCTAGAAACAATTCATAACTTTAGTAAAATTGCAGGATATAAAATAAATCTACATAAATCATCAGCATTTTTATATGTTACCAACAAAGTTCAGTAGCAAGAGAAACAAAGAGAAATTCCATTTAAAAAACTGTCTATAGTATAAAACATTTGGGAATCTATCTTCCAGGGAAAGTCAGAAATTATATTAACACAACTACAAAACACTTTCTATACAAATAAAGTCAGAACTAATCAATTGGAAAAATATCAAGTGCTCATGGATAGACTAAGCAAATATAATTAAAATGACAATACTACCTAAATTAATCTACTTATTTAGTACCATGCCAATCAAACTCCCAAGAAATTATGTTTCAAATCTAGAAAAAAAAATAACAAAGTTAATCTGAAAGAACAAAAGGTCAGGAATTTCAAAGGAATTAATGAAAAAATAACAGTGAAGGTAATCTAGCTGTGCCAGACCTAAAAGTATATTGTAAAGCAGAAGTCATGAAAACCATTTGGTACTGGCTAAGAAAGAGGGTAGTCGAACAGTGGAATGAGTTAGATTCACAGGGCAAAATAGTCAGTAAATATAGTAATCTAGTGTTTAACAAACTCAAAGACCCCAACTTTTGGGATAAGAACTCACTATTTGACAAAAACTGTTGGGAAAATTAGAAATTAATATGGCAGAAACTAGGCATTGACCCACACCTAACACCCTATTCTAAGATAAGGTCAAAATGGGTTCATGGTTTAGACATAAAGAGTGATATTATAAGCAAATTAGAAGAACACAGGATGATTTACCTCTCAGATCTCTGAAGAAAGAAGAAATTTGTGACCAAAATAAAACTGGAGCTCATTATTGAATACCAAATAAATAATTTTGATTATATCAAGTTAAAAAGGTTTTGTACAAACAAAACTAATGCAGACAAGATTAGAAGGGAAGCAATAAATTGGGAAAACATTTTTACATTCAGGAATTCTGATAAAGGCCTCATTTCTAAAATATATAGAGAATTGACTCAAATTTATAAGAATTCAAGCCATTCTCCAATTGATAGTCAAAGGACAATTTTCAGATGAAGAAATTGAAACCATTTCTAGTCATATGAAAAGATGCTCTAAATCACTATTGACCAGAGAAATGCAAATTAAAACAAATTAAAATACCACTACATACCTCTCAGATTAGGTAACATGACAGGAAAGGATAATGATGAATGTTGGAGGGGATGTGGGAAAACTGGGACACTAATACATTGTTGATGGAATTGTGAACTGATCCAGCCATTCTGGAGACATTTTGGATCTATGCCCAAAAAGTTATGACACTGCATACTCTTTGACCCAGCAGTGTTTCTGTTGGGCCTATATCCCAAAGAGATCTTAGAGGAGGGAAAGGGACCCACATGTGCAAGAATGTTTGTGGCAGCCCTTTTTGTAGTGGCTAGAAACTGGAAACTGAAGGGATGCCCATCAATTGGAGAGTGGCTGAATAAATTATGGTATATGAATGTTATGGAATATTATTGCTCTGTAAGAAACGACCAGCAGGACGATTTCAGAGAGGCCTGGAGAGACTTGCATGAACTGATGCTGAGTGAAACAAGCAGAACCAGGAGATCATCATACACAGTTCATGACCAGAACTTGAGTACTATGAATGCTTGTCCAAGCTCAGAGACCTCCTAGTGCTAATGTGAAACAATACTGGGATTTTACTGTAGTTCATCCAGAGATTGTGCAAAGTATTGTTGTAATGCCAAACTCAGAACACAGCTTGTTTGCTGGATCTTAGCTTTGGAAAACAAGGTATCTCCTAATAACAAAAAGAGACGAGGAAAAAAAGAAAGGGGTTGTCTGCATGGGAATCCTGGCAATATATATGTATGTGTTTCCTAGAAGAGCTAGAGATTTTTTTATTTAGGACTAGGGAACAAAAAGTTTCAGTGCCCTAATGAAGGAGAAAGTAGTATTCTTGAGGATCTCTTTAATTTCCTCACTTCTTTTCTATGTTCTATTTTTACTCAATAAAACAATTGAATATAATATTGTTGTTGTTATTGTTTTAAGAGAACAACCAGATCTCCTCTGCTCCTTATTAAAGTATTTCCCATTCTTTTTTCCTATTCAATCCCAAACAGGGGTAACCTTTGAAATCTAGAGAAGTTAGGATACTATTACTGATGAATAGTGAGAAGAGGTATAAGAAAGATAGTATACTATTACTAATGAATATTTGGAAGAGGCATAAGAAAGATGGATGTAGGATTCCTGCCTAAATTTATCTATAGAAAGAAAATTTAAAAAAAAACTTCTTTATATTCTTAACTTAAATCATATTGGAAAAAGTTTTTACTAATTGAATTTTTATAATAGAGCACTGGGTCCTAATGTTTACCTAATTATCTAACATCTCCAGGTTTTCTCTCTCCTTTAGAAGGGTTAGCAATTGGATTGATAATTCTAATCAGACATGGAAAAAAATCATTGCTTCTCAAACTATAAATAGTGGCATGTGAGTACAATAATGTGATATTGAGAAAGAGAAATTGATTTCACTCTTTCTTCCCATTCTCCCTTTTTCTTTTCCCTTAGGAAATTACTTTATACATGCAGAGTTTAGTAATTTCCCCAATCCTTTCTTTAAACTATTAATCTCAAAGGGCTAACTTGGATGGAAACTCCTAGGATTTCAAATCTGGTGGCTTTTCTCCCTATCCTTTAAGCTGAATTAAATTTATCCATTGAACAATGTTCCAATCATTCAACATTTATTGAGCACAGATTATATTCAGAGTGCTGTTCTAGGCACTGAAGCTTAATTAATTTTTTACTAAAAATAAGGGCATAGGGTTTTTACTTAAGCAACAATCCAAAAGCTAACCTTTCCCAAAGCAATAATCTTCCATAAAGATGTTTTTAAGGATTGAAGAAAATTAAAATGAAATCAATTTCTCAACTCTTAATAGTCTCAGATTTTTTTTAAAAATAAAATGTCTAGAAAAAAAGATTAAACCCTCAGCCAAAATGAGACATGGAGAATATCAACATACTTGATGTTTGCAAGTCATCTCTGGAATATATGATAAAGGGTTAGTTTTAAAATCATAATAACAGATGGCATTTTATAGCACTTTATATTTAGCACTTAAGATATATTATCTCATCTAATCTTCATAACAATCCTGGGAAGTAAGTACTACTGTTATTATTAAATTTACCTTTAAAATGGTTAAGTGACTTGCCCATGGTCATACAGCTAGTAAATGTTGGAGAGAGTATTTGAACCTAGCTCTCTCCTGACCTGACCATTATCTTTTACCTCATCACATGGCCTTTTCCTCAATATCCTAAAAATTTTGTGAGCATTTCATCTTTCATTAATCCAGGACTACAAAAAAATTCCTTATTATGATATGTAGTTTACGTTAGTTGTTAGTTGATGATGTAGTTCCATATTATTTAGTTTAAGTTTTAAATTTTTATTTAAGCTTTTTTTCATTGTTTTATATTACAGCAACCTTCCCTCAAAGAAAATATCTAAGCAAAAGCAATCAATGGGAACTTGGTATGACAATAGAAGTGGAAGGCATAAAAATCTAATCCTGTAGTTGCCCAAGCCTCTACTGAGGTTCTATTTGATTGTCCCTTTAAGATTGATCAATGTAATTAACTAGTTTGGTTGTCTTTTTTTTTTAATTTACAATGTTATAGTTACTGAATAAGTTGTTCAGTGTATACAAGCCTTCTCATGTTTCTCTGAATTCCTTGTTGTCATTATTTAATATGGCACTGTTCAAAATATTTCAAAAAATCATATTCTGCATTTGTATTTGAAGTAAAATTTATCTTGTTTTATTTTTTTCTCTATTATTCCTAGTTTTTCCCTCCAGGGTTAAGCTTTCCAAGTCCAAACCATCTTCTGTATAGGCTAATTCTTCCTAATTCTGCCAGGTTTCTCTGATTCTTATTCTCCATTGGTGTCCTTGTAACTTGGCCCAGAACCAACCTGATGAAGTCCAGATAGGTGAAAGGTCAGTCTCCTATTGCCTATTGCTAAGAGGTCTTCTGACTTAGTGATTCAGCTTATTTTCTAAGTCCCAGTCATTCCTGGTTGGTATGATTCCAGTGCTAAACAATCCTTAGGCAGGTACCTTTTGACAAGGGACAATAATTTCTCCGGCAATTAGAGCATCTGTTCTCTGCAATCAATGGAATTATTTTGCCTACCTTGATAGTATAGTTGTGGTCCAGAACTATGTTGCCTGATACCTTTTCAAATACGTGGATATCATTTTACCCTTCTAACTCTGCTTTTTAATCTGTAAAATGGGATAACAATAATTTTAGTACCTTAAAAACCCAAAAGGGGGGAGTCTGGATAGCACAGTGGATAGAGCAGAGTGGATAGAGCCTGGGAGTCAGGAGGACCTGAATTTAAATCTGGTCTCAGACACCTAATTCTTACTAGCTGTGTGACCCTGGTAAAAATCCCATAACTCCCCCCAAAAGCCCCCCACTAATTATAGTACCTGTTTCATAAGGTTGTTTCAAGGAAAACAATTTATAAACTTTAAAATATTATATAAATGTGAACTATCAATGATAATGTTGATTATGAAAATAATATATGAAATAATAAGCTATAAACTTTAGAAACTAGATCAGTATACAGTATTTTGTGAAGGAAATATATATACACTAAAAAATCACCCTGGAGTAAATCATGATTTTGTGTTTTAAAATGCCTATGAATTAGTAGTTCTGATATTAATTTTGTCCTAAGTGCTGCCTTGATTTATGATTGAATTATTTAAATTTTGAAGCAAAGAAATTTATGGGCTTGGAAGGGGACTGGTGTGCCATGTGATCCAGTTTTTCCAACCATTGCAAGAATTCTCTCTGTAACATTTACAGATAAGTCATGATAGATAATTACGTATTACAGCCTCTACTCAAATCTTTACATTATAAAGGGGCCCACCGCTTTGCAAATTATACATCAGATTTCATTTATGAACTGCTTTAATTGTTAGAAACTTCTTAGATTGCACTAAAATCTACCTTCTTATAGATTTCACCCCTCAATCCTAGTTATGCCCTCCAGAGTTTCCTTTTCCTTATCATAGTGCAATGAAAGGAAGAGTTGGAGTCAAAAGACCTGGGTTCGAATCCTGACTCTGATATTTACTATCTAAAAAACCTTAAGTAATCCATTATTATAATTGTTCTGAGGCTCAGTTTCCATATCCATAAAATGAAGCAGTCGAACTAAATAATCTTTGCATTAAAGCTAAAGGAGTTGGAGAGAGTCTAAAGAAAGAAAGATATGTATCTCTTCTTATGTATTTTTTATGCACACCTGCTTTAAGTATTCTTCATGGAACAATTTCTGTCATTCTCTGTTCTTACTCCAATTTTCAATAACATTGAAAGAGATGGCACCCTAACTGAAAAGATATGATCTGACCATATCAGAGGAAAAAGAATTATTGCAGCCTTTGATCCAGATACTATACTTATGTTCATGTTGCCTCAATTTGTCTTAGCCTTTTTAGAAATTGCATCATTCTTATAGTTCATACTTACCTTATAATTAGTTAATCAAAATAATAGTTTTCCAGGTATTTTTTAACACAAACTTTTCCTCCAACCTCTACTTATAAATTTAATTGTTTTAGTGTAAAAGCAAAAAATACAATATATCATATGTTCACATATATACAGATATGCATAAATATATGTACATATGCATGTGGTTATTATCCTTTGTTCTCGAAGAGGACCAAATGACATCACTATATTAAAGTCAAATTAGCATATCTGACTATGGCCAATCAAACCAACACGAGCTCAGAATATTCTAACAGCTCTGACACAAATAGTCCTTATGAACATTTAGGGTAGATTCTCTAACTTTGTGCATCTCATGTTTCTTCTGAGCTAATTCAATTCTGCTTTGCTCATAGAGCACAGTTCCTTCTCTGATGAGGGCACACCATTCTGGGTGGTCTTGTGCCAGTGTCTCCCATGTCATACAATAAATTCTGAAGTTCTTTTTTTAAACTTTTGAAAGGCAATTGAAGTTAAGTGACTTGCCCAGGATCACACAGTTAGTAAGTGTTAAATGTTTGAGGCCAAATTTGAATTCAGTTCCTTCAAATTTCAGGACTGGTGCTCTACTGCCTAAAGTTTTTAAGAGAGAACTTGAGAGTTCTCTTGTATCACTTTTTCTGACTATTACATAAGCACTTACCTCTGTGAGTTCTCCATAAAATACTCTTTTTGGCAAGTCTAAGTCTGTCATTTGAATAATGTGGCTAGAGATGCCAAGGTCATTCACTGTATCTTAAGCCATAACCAATTTTCTTGACTCTATCCTGACTCTTAGAAGAGAGAATAAGGTCAATGACTTCATGCAGCTCTGACTCATTTAAATCCAATTAATTCACCAATCAAAAGACATCACCATACCATTTTACTGCTTCTTCCCTCAAAGCCCTGTGGCAATGGGTGAGTGAGGAAGCAGCAAGTGTGGATACACTGGAAGTTATAGTCAAAATCCTGCACATGGTTGGCCCAAGCCATAGTCTTCTCACAGGAAACTGCACTGGGATTAAACTGATCCCTGGGGGTCTGAGCAGAGTTTTAAGGATCACACTGCTCACCTCCATGTGTGAGGAAGGGCTAGAAAAGGTGCCCTAAAATTGTCTGCTTACCCAACTCTGGCTTGATGACCATGGCAAGTGGAGATTCCTATCCTATAGTCAAAACACTAAAAAAATGTACAAAAATTTTGCAGAGTTGATTTCACTCACCTTTAGTACATGTGTATATATACACATGTATAAAAATCATGAGTCTTATAATTGTGTGAGTAAAATTCAACAAAGGTAGATTGAGGCATGATTCTCCAAGCAAGATAACAGCTTATTATCAAGGTTTGGTTCTGTTAATAAAATGGGTCTAAAGATTTCCTCAATGAGCCAAAGAAGTAATATGATTGGCTTTAAGGTTGACAGCATCATTGGAGTGAAGGATCATAATTGGTTATATTAAGGAAAGGAGGCTTACACAAATATGGGACCCAAACCATCTATCTATGTCTTAGAGAAATATTTTATAGATTTATGGGAGCTAGTTGCATTTCAAGTGAAACAAGGGTAATAGACTCACTGGTGCCTGTGAATGAGATAAGATCTTTTTTTAATTGGCAAGGATGAAGCTAAGATGGGACAAGGTCAGCTTTTCTGCTAGCAAGGATAGCCAACAGATGTCATGGAATCTCTCAGGAGATGAAATTATGAGAGATAACAATTTTCCTTGGCACAAAGTAATATGCAAGTGTGCTGATATAACATTGTATCAGAGTGTTTTGTGAGAGTAGTGGACCTCTAAACTTAGCTAAAGAGTTTTTCTTTAATTAAAAGTGGTTGATGGGGAAAGTAAACTTTGGCATTTAGCTATGAGAGGGAAAGACAACTTTTAAACCCATAAGTTTCTTCACTCAGAGATAAAGAGAAGACTTAGTTTTGTTATACAATATAAAATAAGATTACAGAATAGAATCAATTATAGGGTGAAATAAAAATATAAAATGTATGATCAATATTTAATTTTAATAAATGTGTAACATATGACTTGCATGTTATATATTTTTCATGTGTTCATAATATAATATATACATGTGTATAATACATAGCATACATATATAGATAGATGATAGATAAACTTAGCCTATGATTTCATTTATTTAAAGAATTCTCATTGCGTAAACACCTTTCCCTGATGCAGACTGACAACTTGAAAGGTGTCTGAAACATGAAAAAAAAATGAAATAACTTACCCATAAAAAACAAAATCATTGTGTGTCATAAGCAGGATTTGAACATGGATATTCATTACTTTAAGGCTAGTCTTTTATCCAGCATGGCACTTAAGTTCTAATCATAGTTCTTTTGTCATGTGATCATACTTGTGTCACATTAGGTAAGTCATTTGACCTCTATTTCTTTTTAAAAAATTTTAAGAATACTTTTTTTTTAATTTTCAAAATACATGCATAGTTTTCAACATTCACCCTTGCAAAACCTTGTGTCCCAGATTTTTCTCCCTCCTTCTTCTCACCCCATCCCACACAATATGTAATCCAATATAGGTTAACATGTGCAGTTCTTCTAAACATATTTCCACATTTATCATGCTGTATAAGAAAAATCAGATCAAAAAAAGGAAAAAAATAAGAAAGAAAAAACAATCAAACAACAACAACAAAGGTGAGAATACTATGTTGTGATCCACACTCAATCCCCATAGCCCTCTCTCTGGGGGCAAATGGCTCTCTCTTTCACAAGTCTATTGGAATTGGCCTGAATCACTTCATTGTTGAAAAGAGTCACATCCATCACAGTTAATCATCACATAATCTTGCTGTTGCTGTGTACAACATTCTCTCAGTTCTACTCACTTCACTTAGTCTCCAGACTTCTCTAAAATTATCCTGCTAATCATTTCTTATAGAACAATAATATTCCATAACATTCATATACCATAACTTATTCAGCCATTCTCCAGCTAATGGTGATCCACTTGATTTCCATTTCTAGCCACTACAAAAAGGGCTGCCACAAACATTTTTGGACATAGTGGGTCCTTTCCCTTCTTTTATGATTTCTTTGGGATACAGACATAGTAGAGACACTGCTGGATGAAAGAGTATGTACAGTTTGATAGCCCTTTGGGCATAGTTCCAAGTTGCTCTCCAGAATGGTCGAATCAGTTCACAGTTCTCCTAACAATGTATTTAGTGTATCAGTTTTCCCACATCCCCTCCAGCATTTGTCATTATCTTTTCCTATCATGTTAGCCAGTCTGAGAGGGTATAGTGATACCTCAGAGTTGTTTTCATTTGCATTTCTCTAATCAATAATGATTTAGAGCATTTTTAAATATGACTAGAAATGGTTTTAATTTCGTCATCTGAAAATTATCTGTTTTTATCCTTTGATCATTTATTAATTGGAGAATGACTTGTAGTCTTATAAATTTGAATCATTTCTCTCTATATTTTTAGAAATAAGGACTTTATCAGAACTCTTGAATGTAAAAAAATTTCCCTCCAATTTTCTGTTTCTTTTCTAATCTTGGCTGCATTGGTTTTGTTTGTACAAAACATTTTTAATTTAATATAATTGAAGTTGTCCATTATGAATTTCTTAATGTTCTCTAGTTTTTCTTTGTTCATAAATTTCTTCCTTCTCCATAGATCTGAGAGGAAGACTATCCTTATACTCTTAATTTGCTTATCGTATTACTCTTTATGTCTAAATCGTGAACCCATTTCAACCTTATCTTGGAATAAGGTGTTAAGTGTGGTCAATGCCTACTTTCTGCCTTGCTAATTTTCAATTTTTCCCAGCAATTTTTATCAAATAGTGAATTCTTATCACAGAAGCTGGAGTCTTTGGGTTTATGAAACACCAGATTCATAATAGTCTTTGACTATTGTGTCTTGTGAACCTAACCTATTCCACTGATTGACTATATTTCTTAGCCAATACCAAATGGCTTGATGACCACTGCTTTATAATCCAATTTTAGATCTGTACAGCTAGGCCACCTTTGTTTGCATTTTTTTCAATAATTCCCTTGAAATTATTGACCTTTTGTTCTTCCAAATAAATTTTGATATTATTTTTTTAACTCTATAAAGTAATTTCTTGGCAGTTTGATTGGTATTAGCCCTCAGTTTCTTTATCCATAAAATGAAGGGGCTGGATTTAGGTAGTTTCTATCTTCTGTATGAGGCTTAAATCTATAACCTTACTATTCTATAGCTGTTCCTATTAAATGTCATCATGCTTGGGTTCATAGATTCAGAGCTATAAGAAACTACTTTATTTTATGAATGAGGAATCTGAGGCCCAAAAGTGACTTTCTTATGGTTACAGTCCTAGTAAGTATCAGGACTAAGGTTCAAAGGTCTCTTCCACTATATCTTATATCTTTCTAGCCTATTGAAATCTTTCTAAATTTTTATTCCATCATCTAACTTTAATCATTGCTTTAGCTGCTCACCATCTTCAGCCTTGACAAATATGCTTAATTTGATTTCATTTAAGTTATTGTTTAAATTTATTTATAATGATAGGTTTGAGGAAAAAGCCCTGAAGTAACATCTCTCTATGTTGACATTACTCAATCTTCTTTGATTATGGTTTAAAGAGTAGTAGTGGGCCAGGCCTGGCTCAGGCTAGATTGGTACCTCATTGAACATTAGATTGAACTGAAACATGTGTAGACCATCTGATAGTTAACTGAAACACTTAATTGTGGTATGATCTAGTGTGGATCCCAAGTTTAGTCTATGGTCTAGGTCACTCACCCCAACATGTTCTCTCACTGGCAGGTATAAATTCTCAGAAGAGGACCACCACTACTCTGTTAAACTTAAACTCTCTCAAGGTCCTAGAGGTAATTCTATGGGGGAAGAGAGAGGAGAGAAAGGAATAAATATTTATATGGTACTCTCAAGTCCTCAAGCCCTTGACAATGGGATTACCATTTACACCAAACCACCCACTAACAATGTGACACAATTAGATCTTAAATATAAATATTTATTCAACAATGTGGCAAAATCAAGAATAATAAATGCATCACAGTTATTCAATATAAAATAAATTCAGGAATAATCAATACTTTATCATAGATTGTACTTATATCTAAATCATTCTCTCTTATCAGTACATTCAGTACATATAGTGAAGAGTGGGCATATGTTTACAGACATTTTGTAGGATAGCACATGAAGTAAAAAAACCTTTCTTATTTTCTGGGCAACCCACAAGTCTGAACTGCAAGCTTTAAGGTCATTGGTCCATTAAGAAACAGTCATATCACACAAAGTAGTTTCTCTACTAGCTGTTCTTTTTCTGATCTTTTCTCTCCTGCTGTACAAATCCTCTTTTATTCTGAACCTGAGGAAATAGGAATAAGGTCTTCTAACTAAGAACAAGTAAAAATCATGCTTAGAAAAGTTATCTTACTGTATTGACTAATGGTTCCCTTTGAGAGAGAAAACTACAACATTCATCATATTGACTCTCTGCTCAATGTAGATAAGTCCTTATTGTTCACTCTCCAGTATTCCAAGTCAGTCAAATGAACAAATCAACTACAAAACCCTTATTTTTCCTTATTCTTTTCCTTATGAAACAAAGGAGGGGGGCAGCAAAGAATAATAGCTTCAGCTCTCTTAAACTATAGATGGCTCTGAATAGTAATAGCTAAAACTATAACAGAATTCAGCAATGGCAAATGGCCTTTATTCAACCAATCAGGAACTAGCAATGGAAGTTTTTTCTTGTTGGTTTCTTTTCACTGAAAAAAAGTTCGATTTTATTTTATATTCAACTTCTCAAATCTTGACCTTCTATTTTATTTTATATTCAAGTTCCCAATTCTTCTCCTCCCATTTTCCCCTCACTCCCTTATTGGAAAAGTAAGAAAAAACAAAACCATTATAAATCATATAATCAAATAAAACAAATATTTGTACTGGCCATGTGAAGGAAATAAGGAAGGAAGGAAGGAAGGAAGGAAGGAAGGAAGGAAGGAAGGAAGGAAGGAAGGAAGGAAGGAAGGAAGGAAGGAAGGAAGGAAGGA
>JAJPUD010001450.1:306542-355022 GCA_023553655.1 Myrmecobius fasciatus
GGAAGGAAGGAAGGAAGGAAGGAAGGAAGGAAGGAAGGAAGGAAGGAGGAAAAGGAGTGAAAGAAAGCAGAAGGAAGGCAGGAAGGGAGGGAGACAGGTGTAGAGTAAGAAGGGGAGGAAGAAAAAAGAAGAGAGGAGAGGAAAGAAGAAGTGAAGAAAGAAAATTCAATATGTATACTGAATCTACCAGTTCTCTATCTGGAGGTGGATAGTGTGTTTCATCATGAATTGTTTAAAATTATTGTTGGCTATTATGTTGGTCAGAATTCCTAAGTCTTTCAGAGCTGTTAATCTTTACAGCATTATTGTTATTATATAAATTGAAGAACTTATTATCTTCCTCCACAGTCTCCTCTACCTATTTTCTCCTGTTTTTTTTTCTTCACACAATTCCCTCTAAGCTGCCTTTTCTACTCATTCTGGGTTCTTGTTTTGTTCTCTACTTTGTGCCTAGTTATTTACCATTTGTCCAGTTCCTTACTACTCTCAGTGATTAACACGGAGCTTCCTGGTACTTAGTGAATTACCTTTCCTTAATGAAGTAAAAATTCATGATCTTCCTTTTCTGTTTATTATAACATCAAGAATCTTTATCTAATTATCTTAGAATGTCCAAACAGTTACTGATTTATCATTTTGTGATAAGCCTTAGAAATAATTATATTCCAATGAGGTGAGGGACCAAAATGCCCTGTGATTGCAGCCATTTCCATCTTAAAATTGGTCCTCTTACCACTTTGTTTCTGAAAACTACTTCTTTACACTTGATTTTTTATAAAATTTTAGCAAATTAAAGTTCTTTTTCTGACCTGTTAACTTATGGAAGGAACATTTCCTTAAATCATTTATGAGATGATTTTAGCTGATTTCCTAGCTTTATCATTTAAGATTATTTTTATTTGTTCAGAGTTTGTTTTTCCTCTCCTTTTATCAATTAAGCTGCTCACATTCTATCTGACAACTATATGTCTTTTCACATGGATTTTGGATCGATTCGTTTTATTAAACAAGATGATTTTTCACCCCTCTAAATCATGAAAATATCTATTAAGATAAACCTTAAAAAGGGTTTTTCTCAAGTTGATTTATTCCTTTTTTATAGAAAAAAATGCATCTTTTAGCAACTAAACTTCTTGTATATTAAGGAGTTAGTATGTTGCATCACAAAAGGAGATTTACTTAGCCATATCCAGGGAAGGACATGAAGAGCTAGAAAAGGATATTCATAGAGAATACCCCCTTGATTCACTTGAACATAGCTTTTTTGACAGGGACATCCATGATGGTCTTCTGATCAAAACAAAAGGAGCAATTGTAGTTCCTCATATCCTGGCTTTTATGTTCTCAGATAACCAGGAAGTTTTACTGCTCTAAGATAATTAAGTCTTAAGGAAGCCTTTAGCATCTTTTCAGGAAAAGAAATGGCCATAAAAGGGGAAATTTTATTTAAAAAAATAATAATAACAATCTTAATTTCAGAATTACAAATTCAGCTAATTGTGATACTATTCACGTCATGATTTACAAGTGGTTGTTGATAAAAAAAAAATAAGTAACTGGCTATAGGATCCTTACATGATACGGGACTGGCATGTGTCTACTTTCATTTTCAGGTAATCTAGTGACAAGGAAAAAAAAAACAATGCCAAAGTAAAAAAAGCAATTAGAAATGAATACATGGCAGCAGTGGCAAACTAGATTGAACAGTTAAGCAGAGCAGCCAGAAATATAGATGGGGCAAGGTATAGATATAATACAAATTTGGATTTTTACATTGAACTTTTTTTCAATTAGCAAGTATTTATTTTCTCACACATACACACTTATTTCCAAATCATATTAAAAAAAAAAACTCTTGCAACTTATGCTAGTCAAAGAAAACAAATTCCTGGGTTGGTCTTATCCAAAGATATAAATCTCATCCTATATGTTGAGTCCATTTTGGTTCCCATTTTGGTGGGTAACATGCTATATCAGTGGCCCTCTTGAATTGTGATTCATACCACCCATTTCCCAATACTAAAATTCTCAGGTTGAATTTTTGCAAGGACATGAATGAAAGTCACATAGAATGGGCATTTGTGAACACGTTTTGATCTATATCTAAGGAAGGAATATCACATTAAGATCATAGATCCATCACAGTTTTGGAGGTGGAGACTCTTCCAAATCTTCAGATAGTAAAGAGTTTGGTTTCTCTTCTACTTAGTCCTTGTGCTGCTTTTCTACATAGCATTGTAGATTACAGAATGAAAAAGTGGTATTAGGGATTTGATTGTTAGATAAATTCTGGAGCTCTATTTTTGGGGAACATTAATTATTGTTACATGGTGCCTCCCTTTATACCGGAAGTACAAGCACTTATAATGTCTCCTTCACCTCTTTTCCCTCTTCATTATCTTCAAGTCTGGATACATACCCTGCCCCTTCTCCTATCTTCTTATTTTTTTTTACTTCTTCAAGACTCAGTTCAAATCCCACCTTTTCCAGTTCTCACCCCTTTACTCATTCCACATTGAGATTATTCTGATTTACCTTATATATTTCTTACATGTGGATCATGATGGATTTTTGAGTCAGATGGTAAGGGAAGATTAGCTGTTTTCTCTGATTAGGCTTACCTCTCAAACTCTTCCAAGACATAAATTATGCACCTAAGATGAAACTTTATTTTTCTCTATGATTTTGGGAACTCAGAAATCAAAAGAAGGTTAAACATAAACAAAAAACCATGAACTGATGTCTCCACAGCACACCTCTCCTCTACCCAACATACTTGCAACAAGATTGTAATAGCCAATTCACAGGGGCTAGAAACTCCTATCCGCAGGCTATCTTCCTTCTTTCCAGTGCTATGGAGATTCTGACACCTGATTGCAGAAATTTTCTTGAGCTAAGATTGATATTCTATGTACCTCTGTAGCCCTCCAGAATACAGAAGCTCATGGGAGCCATACAGTCATTACCCAGAAGATAGCATTCTGTGTTGCAAGAGATCCCTTCAAGATAGCCAGGAAGATAGGAGAAGGGGCAGGGTAAGTGTCTAGGCTTGAAGTAAAGTTCAATTCTGCATCCCTTCCTCCCTTCTCAAAGGGAGACAGCCTCAGTGACCCAAACTACAGAAATCAACACTATAGAATCAACACAACAGCTCTAAATTGTGAGTGCTGGTTGGTAAAGTTGTATATGGATTGAAGCATTCTGTAGAGTAATTGGAAACTATGCTCAAAGGCCTATTTAAAAAACCTTGCATACCCTTTAATCAAGCAATACCACTACTAGGTCTGTATTCCAAAGTGATAAAAAAAAAATCCAGAAAGGTAAAAGACCTTGGTGTTCAAAAATATTTATAGAAGCTCTTTTAGTGGTGGCAAAGAATTGGAAATTTAGGAGATATTCATCAACTGGGGAATGTCTGTATATAATTGTGATGGAATACAATTGTGTTATAAGAAATGACAAGCAGGATTTTCTCAAAAAAACCCTGGAAAGATTTGGATTGATGCAAAGTGAAATCAGCAGAACCAGAAAAACACTGTACATAGTAACAACGATGTTATATGATGATCAGTTGTGAATGACTTAGCTGTTTTCAGCAATATAATGATCCAAAACAATTCTGAAGAACGTAGGATGAGGGGCAGCTAGGTGGCAAAGTGGATAGAGCACCAGCCCTGAAGTCAGGAGGACCTGAGTTCAAATTTGATCTCAGACACTTAACACTTCCTAGCTGTGTGACCCTGGGCAAGTCACTTAACCTCAATTGCCTCAGCAAAAAAAAAAAAAAAAAAAAAAAGAACTTATGATGAAAAATGCTATCCATTTCCAGAGGGAAAAACTAATGGAGTCTGAGTGCAGATGAAAGCATACTTTTTTCTTTATTCTATTTTTTTTCTGTATTTTCTTTTACAACATGACTAACACGGGAATGTGATAGCACATATATAATTTATATCAAAATGTTTGCCTTGTGGGGGGAGGGAAGAAGAAAAATTAGAACAAAAAAATTTAAATGAATGTTTAAAATTATTCATGTGATTGGTGAAAATAATATTCTTTTAAAAAGTAAACTTTCAGTGCTGGGCTAGAGAGCTGAGAAACAGAGGGAATGGGATTAGACAAGGCAGGATATGGTATGTGTGAAATACAGTCCATTAAGCCTGAGAGAAAGTACTTAACACTCATTTGTCCTTGCAAAAGACACCTGGGGCAGAGTTCTAGGCTCATATACCACAAATCTGTCCATGTGGGAAAAGGCAAAGATGCTTTGTGACTTAGCCCCTAAGAAAATTGTCATCAGAGGGGGGCAAGTCATAGAGTCAGAAAGTGAGCAATAATGGAAAATTCAAGAGAGAAACTGAAACTATCAAAGATCTCAGAAAGAAGAAAACTCACTAACTTTGAACATAAGAAGATAAATCAATAAGAAAAACATTAACAGAAAGAATTCCATATGACCTTAGATCTAGTATTCCAGTACAACCATCTATGAATAAACACTGCAAATCAACATTTGTTAAGACAAAGGACCCTGTGGAATGTGATGAGAACATCGAATCATAATATGCTGTTCCCAAGAGGTTCAAAAAAGAAATGATAATCATGAGGACAGAGTTTATGGCCTGCAGAACAAAACACAATGATCAGAATCAAAAAACTGGAAATTACAGTGTCAAGTCTCATCAAAGAAATAAAAGAGAAAACAATAATAGATGCAAACACACAGAAGCAAAGGAAAATCTAGAAGAGAAACAAAAGAAAATAAAACAACATCAAAATAGGATATTCTCACTATGTAAGCAAAATTTACTGTTCTCAAAGGCAAGATGTGTAGAAATAACTTAAGAATTATGGGTGTCTAAGAAGAAAACAGGACACAAAAACCCTAATACCAAATGCAGGAAATAATAGATAAGAACCATTCAGAACTAAATACAGAAAATGAAATACCTATCAAAGTATTCATAGATTGCCTCCAGGAAAAAAAAAATCCCAGGATATAAACTCCAAGTCACATAATAATTAAACTTAGTAAGTTCAGAAACAATTTCTAGAAGTTATCAGGAGAAATATTTTCAAACACAAAGGAAAAGAAATTGAAATAACCCAAGATTATTCTGTACCCACTAGAAAAAGTACAAAGGAATGATATAAAGTGTTCCAAAAAAGCAATGGAATTTAGGGTGCAGACCAGGTAGATGTGTCCTTCAAATATGAGCTTAACCACAAATTTTAAAAGATGGACATTATATAATAAAGAAGTTTTCAAAACATTCTTAAGAAGAAAAGACCTTAAGAGATTATTTGCTTTCAGAACGTCATTCCAAACAACAGTAACACAGGAGTGAATTAATGTAGCAGCCAAGAGTACAAGTGACTACAAAAGTAACAACAGAGAAACCAGTAAGAAACCTCTTTCTAATTATATAAGAGGATATGGGTGAAAGCAGAAGTTTGATGGAGGTAACAGTAAAGAGATAAGTCTGGGAAATTAGGTACAGAATCTGATGATACCCTACCTACAAGAAAATCATTGGGTTTTGTGAGACTGTATTACCACATGAGAGGGTTATGAAAGAGAAGTGGAAATAGGTAGATAGAGAGAAATGTGTGATGTGCTCAGGTCAAATTAAGGGCTAGCAATGAAGGATGGTGACCTCTATGGTCTCAGAGAAAGAAGAACGTTTAGGGAAATGGGTGAGGAAGAGAAAAAGGAGTTTTGCTTGTGGGAGGGGTTTGTACTGGTGGATGGTCATATAGGAGATGGTCTTGAAGGGAAATGAAGACTTTGTTATGGATCTGGTCTGGGGTATTTGGTGCTTGAAAAGTTTGCTCTTCTCACTTCAAGAGGGGGGATGTTGGAATTCCTTCAGTCAATTGACTCATAGAGAAGTGGAAAAGTATGGACTCAAGGAGATTTTGAGGCAAACAGGGAAAACATGTGAGGGATAGAGTATTCATTAATGATATGTTGCATAATCAAGGACATGGTGGGAGAGGGTCACTACCCACTACCATGGGGCACTGACTTCTCTGATAGTTTCTATAATTGGCATTGTTCTAGAGGTGAAGCATGATAGAAAATAGGAAACTGTAAGGCAAGTTTTTCAAGGTAATGGCAGAAATTGTCTAGAGGGGAGATTCTAGAATAAATAACCTAGAATAGCTACTTGAAAGTTTTGATTACATGAGGAATACAAAAAATAGAAAGAGATTAGATAATTATATGTAGCTTGAATCAGAGAATAAGGGTCTAAAAGAGACAGAAATAGAAGATGAATAATGAATAGAGTGAGAGAAATTCTTTTTTGAAAGGGGACACAAAAATGAATTTAAAATCTAATGAATAGGACTAACTAAAGGGGAAGAAAAGGGAAATCTACTTGACTGAGATGAGGAAAAGGGTGGGAAGAATTATATAACCAAATAAAAGCAGGAGAGGAAAATTAATAAGCAAAATTTCAAAAGCAAAGGGGTAACATAGGAGAGGAAGGGATCAGGGTTAAAGAGAAAAGCACAGGAACAAGGAACAGGGCCATCTTAAAAAGTGATTAAGTAACTGTACTGTATTTACACTGGAGGGGGGGGGGAGGGGAATCATATCATTAAAAAAAAAATCCATTAGACACAGACGAAGGAAAAATATAAACATCCTTATAACTTTAAATGTTTGCAGATAGTATTTGCACATTATTTCCATCCTTGAAATATGAGCTTCTTTAGTGTAGGAGCTGCTTTTTGTCTTTTTCTATACCATCAGTGCTTGGCAGTGCATAGGATTGCTTTACACATGGTGAGTATTTCGATAAATATTTGTTTCTGACTTAAAAAAAAAACAACAGTCAATTATATCTCATCCCTCACTTCTATCACCCCCATTAGGAAAAAAGAAAAGCCCTTGTAAGAAAGATTCGCTGTCAAGAAAAACAAATGACGATATTAGCTGTGCCTGAAAATATATTTCTTATTCTTCACCTTAAGTAGTCTATCACACCTCTGGCAGAAGGTGGGGAGCTTTGTCATTGGTCCTCTGGAATTGTGGTTGGTTTATGTATTGATCAGGGTTCTTAAGTCTTTAAAGTTGGGTTTTCAATGTTGCTGCTATATAAATTGTTCTCCTAGTTCTTATTTCACTTTTCTTTAATTCCTATAAATCTTCCAGTTCCTCTGAAAACACCCCTTTCATAAATTTTTATAGCTTAATAATATTCCATTACATTAGATTGTGAGCTCCTAGAAGGGAGGGGCAATATTTTACCTCTTTTTTTGTATTCCTAGTTTTTTATAGAATGCCTAGCACATAGGTGCTTAATAAATGATTAATGACTTGGGAAGTACACTACACAGTCTAGAGTCTGAATCACAGTAGTGATAGTACCTGACACCAACTAGATCTTCAATAGAAGTAACAGTAGCTTTGGGAGCATCAGAGAAAGAAAACCCAAATGAACCCCACTGTATTGTCATCACAACCTCCCCCCCACACAATATTACCTGAAGTTAACTAGTCTTCCCATTCTTCTCTAATATCTCCTATCCCTAATTCTCTGAGCTAGGCACAGGAAGGCTGAGCAAGAAAGGATATGCCTGTCTAGTTCTATTTCACTTCTTAAATTCAGCTATATACTTTACATATGTAATCAAAATTATTCATTTTATCTTTTGTAATTTTCTGTATTTCTTATTTGGTCATAAGTTCTTCCCCTATTCATAGATACAAGAGAGAATTTTTTCCTTATTCCTTTTTTAGTGTCATTAGAATATCTATTTGTCCAGGACAAGTCAAAATTAGGAATTAAGGAACCAGAGATAGAATGATAGCTAGATGGCTCAATGGATTGCTGCTGAGCCTAGAGTTAGGATGACCTAAATTCAAACACTTAGCAGTTGGCTCAGCTTGACCAAGTTACTTAACTTTTTTGCCTCAATTTTCTCAACTATAGAATGGGGCTAATAACAGCACCTATCTTGTGCTTAGTAGTTCTTAGTACACACTAGGCACTACATAAATGTTTTTTTTTTCCTTCTTCCCTTCCCCTTCATTTGGACAAAGGATAATAAAACAAATAGCCATGTATTAGTGTATTATTAGTGTATGACGTTGTACATACCAGGCACACATTTTCTAGGTTCATAAAAGGATCATCCTGGCATTCATGAACTAGATTATTTTGTCCCCCTCTTAAAAATATGGAAGACTTTGCCAAATGGCTTCCCTATATAAAAATATACTCTGAGACTCCATTAGAATGTAAGTTCTTTGAAAATGGGAACACTTTTTTGCCTTTCCTTGAATTTCTAGTGCTTAATGCAAGATCTGATGATAAATGTTTGTTGGCTAATTGATACCAGTCTGGTAGTCCTATGGGGAAAAAATTAGGTGAATTTTTATGACTTTGCAATTACTTTTATTTTATACAATAATTTTCAATTAGCATAACATTTTAAATACATTTTTCTCATTTGAACTGCATAACGACCTTGTGAGGTAGGTATTGTTCCTGTTTTACAAGTAAGCAAAGTTAGCTTAGAGACTGTAATTTACTTGGGGTTGCAACTAGCTAGTAACAGAACTGAGATTAGACAAGTTATTTTGTCTCTCAAATAAAAATGGATCTTGCTCACCCACCCTCAATCTCCCTCTTTTTCATGAGGTTTTCAACCAAAACGATTGTGTTTTCTAAGTTTAAAAAAGTATTATTAATGCCTTTATGTTTTAAACTAGCCATTTTTCCATCGTACCATATCTTCCTCCCCACCTCCCGTTCCCCTTAAAATATTTCCCTTTGACACAAAAAATCTGTTATTGAAAACTAATTAAGACAGCAGTGGTGTCTAACAATGTATAAAATACTCCTGATCCATAGTCTCTCATCTCTCTATTGAGAAGAGATGTATCTTATCTTCTCTCTAGAAAGATGATTTATCATTACAACTAATCAGAGTTACTTTTAGTGTTTTCATTTGCTTTGTAAATTATTGTGCATATTGTTTTCCTACTTCTGTTACCTTCACTCTGCGCTAATTAATATCAGTCTTCATATTTTCTGGTCTTTATGTTCTTTCTTATAATGTCAAATCATATATCATAACTTGTTCATTCATTCCACAATTAATGAATTCTTATTCATTTCCAGTTTTTTGCTACCTCAAAGAATTTTGTTATGAATATTTTGTTGTATCTGACACTTTTTTCCCTGTGATTGACCTTATCGGGGGTATATGGCCAGTAATGATAATTTCTGGGTCAAAGGAGATAACAATTCAGAAGTGACTTTTCCCAAATAATTTCAAATTGTTTCTCAGAGCAGGTGACCAGTTCACAATTCTACAAACAACATATTAACATATGTCTTTTCAGAGTAACTCCAAGATTAACTATATCTATTTATTAACTTTGCCAGGTTGTAGGGTATTAGATGAAACTCAGGGTTATTTTAATTCACAATTCTGTTACTATTAATGACAGAGCACTTTTTCATGATTACTGATTATTTATATTTATTCTTTTGAAAACTGCTCATATTTTTTGCCTACTAATTTGTAGTCTAATAGCTATTGGTTATATATTTGTGTCACTATTACCTCTTTTTCTGGACAATCAACAAAGCAATTGTATCTGACAATATATGCAACTTTCTGTCCTCGAAGTAAATCTCCCTTGTCACCCCACTTGCTGAGAAATTTGTAGAATCATGGATCTAGAGTTGGAAGGGATAAGAAGTCTAGTCCAACACTTTAATTTTATAATTGAAGACTTTGAAGCCTAGGAAGGTTCAGTGATTTTGTCCAATATCACACAGACAATAAGGAGAAAACTATGTGCATTTTCTCTTCTTTGAGATCACAATAGGATTTTTTAATTATTCCAAGTTGAACTTTCCTTTAGTTCTTTTAAAATTTATATTATTATAGTTGGATATGTTGGATTTTTTCTTCTAATTCTGCTTATTTTGCTCTGCATTAGTTTATATAAATCTTCCTAGGCTCATGTGTTTCTTTGGAATTCTTAGATGTATAACCTTACTCGATAATGACAGTGATTTAGATCATCTTTTCAATTGATGTTCTCATTGACATTTACTACAGTTTCATCCAGTGCCTATTACTTTTTCCTACCATTTTCCCTCCAAAGACAATATGATTGAATAATAAAGAATTTTTTAAACATTTTTCTCAGTAAAGAAGGATCAATGAATTAATTTTGTTTTTGCTATTTTATCATGCTTGATGATCTACTCTCTTTTCTCTCTTCCTCTCTATTGTCTGGTTAGCTTCCTTGACTTTAAAAATTTAAGCTTTTTTTTGTTATTTGGTTTTGGTTTCTTGTAAGGTATTCTTAGAATTTGTTTTTGTCTACCTAATTTCTTTCTTATATTTGCCCAATCCATAAAATTGTATGGACTTACCTTATGGATTTTCCTTTTATTAAAAAAAAAAGTTCCCAGTTAGGCAATCTTTCTATTTATTTGCTGAAGATCTCCTTTTCCTCTACAATACCCCTACTTTGCTAGTTTATCATTTAAAGTTTTATTTGCATATTTGACCTCTATTAATGCTTGGAATGTAATTTTCCAATAAGATATTTTCAACTATTTTCCAGGGACTTTCTATGATTATATTTTTTAATTGTTTCTTTCAGTGTTTTCCTTACTTTTCTGAATACCTTTATCTTACAAAGCAACGTTCTCCTCTAGCATCTTTAAAATATCAGGAGAACATGAGGAAAGTCTTTAGTAGATTGGGTAGGACACTCCTTCCCCCACCTCAACATTAAACTCTAGGAGAACATGGACAAAGTCACATCTACAATTAATTGCCTATTAGACATCTCAAACTGGGTATCCCATAACATTTTAAACTCAACCTGTCTTAAATTGAACTCATTATCTTTCCCTCTAACCTCCCCTAATTTTCCTATTACTGTAGAGAATACCAGTATCTTCCCAGTCACCAAGGTTTGGAACCTAGTTGTCATCCTCAACTCCTCTCTTACTCTCCTTCCCCACATTTAGTGATTTGTTAAGTCCTGTCATTTCTACTTTCATAATATTTCTAGTATGTACCCTTCCTTCCTCTGACATTGCCACCAATTTGGGAAAGGGGGAAAATTCTCATTACTTCACACCTGAACTATTTCAATAGCTTGTTGTTTGGTCTTCCTGACCAAGTTTTCCCCCAACCCAATCTATCTTCTATCTAGCTGCCAAATTTATTTTCTTAAAATTCAGATCTATTCATGCCACTTTTCCCTCCAGTCAGTAAAACCCAGTGATTCCTTATTGCCTCAAAAATAAAATATAAAAGGTTGGCGGGCTTTTAAAGTCTTTCATAACCTGGTTATTTCCTACCTTTCCAATCTTCTTATCCCTTACTCCTATTCACGTTTTCTTCTATCCATTCTCCTCCATATGGTTCCTTGAAAATGACACTTCACTTGCTAATTTTCAATGTTTTCACTATTCCCCATGTCTGAAAAACTCTTTCAATCCTGCCTTCGGGCTTTCCTGTCTTCCTTCAAGGCTCAGATAAGGTCTCACCTTCTTCAGGAATTCTTTCCTCGTCCTCTTTAGTGCTTTCCTTCTGAGACTATTCACAACTTTATTATTATTATTATTTTGGAAGAAATCAGGGTTACGTGATTTGCAAGGGTCACATAAATAGCAAGTGTCTAAGACTGGATTTGAATTCAGGATTGAACTCCAAGGCCAGTTTTCTATCCACTGAACTCACCTATCTGCTCCCAACTTATTCTTTATATTTATTTTTGCCTTGATATTTGTATATTATTTATTTATTCATATTTATTTTTGTATGGATATTTGTATGTTGTTTCCTTTTTTAGAATGTGAGCTTCTTGAGACCAGGGACTGTTTTGTTTTGTTTTTTGTTTTGACTTTCTTTGTATCCCCAGAGTTTAGAACAGTGCCTACATAAGTAGGCACTTAATAAATGCTAATTAACTAATTTCAAGAACTTTAGTAGTGGATAGACTATGAGCTACATCATTGAATGGAACATCTAAATTGATGTGATTTTTTGAGCATTTACATTCAAAATCCACTTATGAAGCATTTTTGATATAAAAGACTAGTGAAGGGATTATAAAGATGAAAAATGATAAAGTTTATGCCTTCAAGGAAGTTACAATGTAATAAGAAAAATAACACATTTATATGTAAGGCATTTTAGCCTAACACCTCCCCTCTCTTTTGGTGTGAAAAGCAGGCTGGGATAGGGAGAACAGATAATCAATCAATAAAAGGAAATGAGTCAGCTGCATCTGGGGAATGTCAGAATCAAGGTTAAGACTACCTGGGTGGTAGCGCCTGATTGTTGACTTATTTTTTCACTCTTCTCTGTGACAAGCTAGCTACAGGGCTGGACAGAGCTCCACATGGAGCACAAACAGCTGAGTCTGGGGAAAGAAAAAACCACTCATGTATTCCAGTGTACACTGGATCCCAAGTCCTATTCTCTTCCTGAATTAAAGGTGTGCTTCCAATGATTCTACTTTTCTATCTCATCTGCCCAGTTGCTTTTGAAATCAAACCTCTTTTGGAAATTGTGTTGTTTACATTCCTGCTCAAGAAAGGACTCACACTGTATATTTCCCAGAAAACTTGAGTTCAGAATAATCCTTAGAATTGTTAGGCAGCATGGTAGAGTGGCTTAAGTGCCAGATCTGGAGTTAGGAAGGGTTGCATTCAAATATTATGGCATGATTTTGGTCAAGTTATTTAATCTCTTGGTGGAAGGGACAGGGGCGGGGGTGGGGGGGAAGAGGGGAAGAGGAGTGTTGGTCTCAGTTTCCTAATTTTGCAGGTAGCAATTACAAATTAGATTCAACTTCATAGATGTCTTCCAGCTTTAAATCTATTATTTGATGCCTTGGAGAAATGAGATGCTCCCAGGGTTAGGAAAATGGTAGTCTCATAAGCAACTTCATAGTTTTTTTTTATTTGTTATTATTTTGGTAGCACAGAATATAGCAATATTTTTGGTCAGGCTGGCAATCATGAGTGTAGCCCAAACTAAATGAAAATGCAGTTGAAAAACATATAGCAAAATAAAAACAAAACATAAATAATATTACTTTTAAAAACTAAGTCAATATGGAATCTGGGGGGATCTTTTGTGTCTAGTTTGGTGGTCCCATTTTTATTGGAGTTTGACACCACTGATACAGTGGATAGAAAGTTGGACAAGAAGACCTGAGTTGAAATCCTGCATCTAATACACATGTATCTTTTAGCTGTGTGACCCTGGGCAAGTCACTTGAGCTCCATTTGCCTCAGTTTCCTCATTTGTAAAATGGGGGGTAATAAAATCACTTCCCAGTATTGTTGTGAAGATCAAATGAGATAATGATTCTATATTGCTTAGCACAGTTCCTGACATATATTAAACACTAGTTATATAAATGTTTGGAGCAGCTAGTTGTTGAAGTAGATAAGAGTACCAGGTCTGAAGTCAGGAAGACCTGAGTTCAAATTTGGTCTCAGACACTTAGTAGTTGTGTGACCCTAAGTAAGTCATTTAACCCAGTTTCTTTATCTGAAACATCAGTTGGAGAAGGAAACAGCAAACCAATCAAGAATATTTGCCAAGAAAACCCCAAAAAGTGTCACAAAGAATCAGACACTTTTGAAAATGCAAATGTTATTTAAATGTTATTGTAATTATTATTATTAAAAAGGAAATTAGATATACTGAGATACATTTATCAAAATATGAAAAAATAAGTTCTTGGATCCTAGGTTAAGGGCCTCTGTAAAGATCAAGAAATAATAATAGGTACAGTCTTTATACCATTTTTTACGATATAGCATGTATTTTCTTCTCCATTACTAACAAATACAAATGTTTATCTGTTTCTGTGGGAACTGGCTCCATTATGCCAAAATCACATCAATAGATTTCATTGAAATAAAAGCAGGCAGAGTTTGCCACTAGATCAGGGATAGTGAGCTAGTTTCTGATTTATATGTGAATCCATATTCTCCTGTACATTAAGTTCATGCTACCTTAGAGAGAAGTAGAACAGGGGATAAATAGTAAAAGCCTCACTGAGAATCATAGAGAATCTTGTACTTAGCCTTTAAACCTGTTGGGGAAAGTGCAAACTGCCAGGATAAGAGTAGTACTCCTAGGTATCACATCCTTTTTTCCTCTATAGGAAAAAAAATGATAATAAACCTTCATAGTAAAATATGCAGATTTTTGAGGTATACTAGCCCTCAAAAAAAAAAAAAAGCATTGACTATAAAGCCAGAGGGAAATTTTACACAGACTGCTTTAAAAAACTTGAGGAGTGATTTCTTTCATTTGAGGTAGGGAGGGTGGATAGAAGAAAAATCAGGGAAAACTTTATTTAAGAGGTATCATTTGAACTGAGTCTTAAGGGAAGATGAAATCATCTGGTCTGGAGAGGTAAGAGAGAAGGAGTTTCAGATATGTGGAATGGGCTACCCAAATATTTGGAGTCAAAAGAAGGCAAGTCATGATCAGGTAAGAACTGCTGGTTCATGTAGGTTGGAGCAAAAGAATATGAAAGATATAGTGAAAGACAGCTGTAGTTTGCTGCCACAGCGGAGGGTTTAATAGATATTTTTTTCTTTCATTTCTGCTCAGTGAAATTATTTGTCTTGGGACTGCCAGTGGCACAACATATGTTTTGGGGAATTTTCTTCTTACCTTATGTAAAACCCCACTCAGAAATTATATCTACATATCAGGTTTTGCAGATCCTTGGAATACAACAACAAAAACATAGCAGTCCCTGCTTACATACTTATGGGAAGGAGTATGATGATGTCCACAAAATAATATTATGATCAAAATATGCTGGTTTAACATAAGGAAATATTTTATTAGGTACTACTACAGAGAATAAAATCCTTGAACATCTTAATCATATCTGCAAATCCATAATGTTTCTGCTCTATATCCTCTATTACCATCATTTCCACAATCTCAGAATTTTAAAATCTTAGTATGGTTGATTCCTCTCCTTTCAATAAATAGGCTGGAGTTTTATACATGGGTATAGATTGTTTGGTCTGGAGTCAGGAAGACTCAGAGTTTGATTCCAGAGTTCAAATCCAGCCTCAGACAATTATTAGCTGTGCGACTCTGGATAAGTTACTTTGCGTTGTTTGCCTCCATTTCTTCATCTGTAAAATGAACGGGAATAGGAAATGGCAAATAGTCCCAGTAACTTTGCTAAGAAAACCCCAAATGGGCTCACAAAGAGTCAGACATGACTAAAAAAACGACTGAACAAAACAACAAATCTTGATTATACTGGTTTGGGAGAATAATATTCTTTTATCTCATAATTCTTAGTTTCAGATAAAGACTAACCCACAAAAGTGTGACATTGACTCATCTCCTGAGGGTTGTTTTTGTTTGTTTTGAAGGCTTTCTTTCAAAGTGGTCCAGCAATGAAGGATGGGGAAGGTGAACAGAAAAATGGGAGGGGGGAAATGTCTGAAGAAGATTGTTTTCTTCATATATACTTTGTTTTATTACTTTTGAATTTACTTATAATGCAATATTCCCTCTTTGTGATAGTATCTTTCCCCCATTAGAATGCAACTTCTTAATAGCAGAGACCCTGTCTTCTTTTAAACTTTCCATCTTGCCTGGTTCTTGGTACTTATATCATCTAGTAGGTCCTTAATAACTGTTATTAATATATGGTTACATTCATATATTGGTATGATGTCATATCAATATATGATAACATATTCAGTTAGTATAACCTACACCTCAGCTCTGATGATCCTTTTTCTGTTACTAGATAGATGAGGAAAGGATGCTTTTCCCCAAAAATCATATCTTACCTTTTCTTGATCACCAGAGCCATTTCAGAAAAACCTCATTTATGCAAATTGTGCACATATATCATAAAGAGGGCCTGACAATCATCATAGGTTACTCCTAAAACGTTGAACTGAATTGTGGTTATTATTACATAGTAGCGCATACACTAAGAACTCCCTCCTACATAAGTATTGTCTACGACTCAGAATTAAGGTCAGCATATTGCCTTTCCTTAAGGAACCTAAAGAAATTCTTTTTCTTTCCTTTCCTTTTTTTTTTTCTTTTCTAAAATCCTTACGTTACTTCAACATCTCTCGATAATTCCGAATTATCATTACTTGGACTAATTCTAAGTACTTCTGATTTCCTTGCACAATTCCAGCTGCGTTTCATTTTCCAGATCAGCTGGTCTAGCGTTGGGCCCCATTACCTCCAGTATTTTGTGTGGAACTTAACACCCACCGAGATTTCACATTGTTTTGCTTGTCTGGTAAGATTTCCATCCTGTTATTATTTGTTGTTCCTCTCCTAAACCCCTCCTTCAGCTATCTTTCCCAAATTAGTCAGGTAACTTATTGGAAAGAAACCCAGGAAAAAGGTTTCCCAAGTGTCCCCCTGTCCAAAAAATTAAATTAAATTAAAAAAGCAGAAAACAGTTCCATGGTTTACATCTTTTCTAAATGTGACGAATGTTCTTTAACTTCTGTATAAAGATTTAAGTTGGAGTTTTTAGTGATAGGCATTTTTTTTCTTCCCCAGACAAAGACCCCGCGTTGGAAAATCCTTGCAACTGGGAGAGGAGGACTTAATTCTCCAGTATCTGTCCCCTCCGAGGGCTTAGGTATGTAGGAGAAGAATATTTCAACTGGTTCAGGCTAGATGGTCCACGGACTAAGTGAAGGGTCTTCCTGATATCTGCATCCCACCCACCCTCCCCGGGCTAAGGAGCTGGGAACTTGGAGGGAGGGATGGAAAGAAGGCGGAGGGACTTGGGAACTGGGACTGGACTTCCTCTCCCGATTCCGGAACTGTGCGCTGGGGAGAGGCAGAAACACGGAAACTCAACCTGCTCCTACAGTAGAAGCTGCTTTTGGCTGGCGACGCCTCCGAGCCGACAGCTGGGAGGAGCTCGGGCTGGGAGCGCAGCCCTGGGAAGCGCGCTGGGCTCCAGGCTGCAGCTGCCCGATCCTCTGCTTCTTGGGCTCTGTTGCACCCCTTTCTCTTTCTCTTTCCCTGCTTCTCTGAGGGAGCAGACTGCTGCTCCCCGGGAGGCATAGCTTGCAGCCCGAGCTCCAGTCTCAGCCCCAACTGAGCTCCTTTCTCCCTATTGAGTGGGAACCAACAAGGGGCTGCAGTCCCGGAGCGCACTCCCCTTTTTCCCCGAGCCGGTTGCAGCAGACCGGACGAAAGGGGTGGGAGTGAAGGCTGTAGGGGGCGGGCCAGGGCCAGGCCCGGTGGGGGACGATGTGACCCAAGGGGCCGCTGGCAGGAGGGCTGTGGGCGGAGCCGTAAGGAGCCGCGGGATTCCAGGGCGAAGGGACAGAGGCTGCAGCCCCGACGGGACTGAGGGGACGGCGGCAGCGGTGGCTGCCAGCCGCAGCAGGAGGCGCGGAAGATGTGGCTGAAGCCAGAGGAGGTGCTGCTGAAGAACGCCCTGAAGCTCTGGGTCACCCAGAAGAGCAGCTGCTACTTCATCCTACAGCGCCGGAGGGGCCACGGGGAAGGCAGCGGTCGTTTCACGGGTAAGCGGCGGGAGCCCAGGTGTCTCTCGGGACTCCCCAGAGAGAAGGGACGGACAGCGGGGACAGAGCCATTGGGTTGGGTCGAAGGGAAGGAGGGGGGGACGGCCAAGCTGAGCCGCGGGCTGGGGACAAAAGAAGGAGGGGGTAGCTTTGGAGGTCAGGAGAAGGAGCTTAGATACTGGGCAGACGGCAGAACCTAGAGAGTTGGTAGGAAAAAGGGCCGACTCCTTACAGGCTTCCCGGGCCATGGGCTGTTGGGCAAAGCTGGAGAAGGGGGATGTCGAACCTCTTAGGTGGCACTGGTCCCCCTAACTCTTACTTGCGAGTTGCTGGTTTGGAGGTGATGGAGGTGGTAGTGAAGATTGGCTTATAGGATTTGGGATTTCCTTTCGAATTGCACTTGTTAAAAAACCCTCCAGGTTATGGTGTGAGAGGTTCTGTCAGTGGAAGTCTACGGGGTAAGAGCTAGGTGGCCCAACTTCATTGTAGAACTGCTGGAGGAAAAACTGCTTTTCAGGTAAACAAGAGTTTGATTGAGGGCCTGAGATAGACTTTGTACAGAAAGAAGCAGGAAATTCTGTTTCCACCTGTGCAGGTACGTAGCAATAACCCTTGGGGATAAAGCGTGTGCAGTTTGCCATAGAACCATCCTTCGAGGAAGCCTGGGTCAGTGTGGGAAAGGGTAACACCAGTTCCATTTGGGTGCTTATGAAGAGATAGGATCTTATGTAGTTCAACCCTGCCAAGAAGAATTAGGTTTACCTAAAAGGATTGCTAAACTTTTTTGTGTGGGTGACTCTTGAGGGTGGGGGGTGGAGGGCGGGAGTGGGTAGCTCCAGACTTTCAGCTCGGTATGCCTCCATAGAAGAGGTACTTGGGGTTATCACAAAAGCGAAGGAGGGGAAACTGGAGAAGGTACTGTACTGTCATTTCTAAAGATAATCTTCCTGATTGCAAAATGAAACGGTTTAACCTTTTTTTTTTTTTTTTTTTTTTTTTTTGCTTCAGCTTCCCCTAGGGGGATGATCTGAGACAAAAATCTGGATTGCTAAAGGAGTAAAAAAAAATCCTAAATACAATAGAAAGTGAACACTGAGTATAGAGCATGACTGGTGTTTTTTGTTTTTTAATCTATATCCAGCACCCAGCACAAAGGCTTGAATTCAGAAGGTGCTTACTAAATGTTGAATTAAGAAACAAAAGTGTGTTAAGAAATGTCATATAAAAACCAAGAGAATTGTTCAACAAGTTTCATCAGCTGAATATAACTGTAGGCACAGCTGTGTATTCTTATTTAGTAGGGAAAGCAGAAGTAGTATGAGGACTATGAAATACGTGGGAAAATGAGATGACAAAACTGTAGTTGAAAAGTTTTGTGACACAGGTATTCAGAGAAAGGAGTTGTGGATTGGATAAGTGAAAAGGATCAAGGATGACATTCTTAATGAGGGAAAGCATGTCATTGCTCATGCTCTCTGAATGAGAACAATGATTTGTCTGAAAGAAGGGGATCAGGCAATTTGTGTCGGGAGATAGATGCCCAAAAATATTAGACACAGGAGTTTAGACTTGATAAAATAAAATTAAATTAAATTAAAAAAGAACCATTCTAATTGGAGAAGTGGATAGAATGCCTACAGTGAGGAAAGCTAATCTTCCTGAGTTAAAATCTAGCCTCTGCCATTTACTTAGCTGTGTGGCAAATCACTTAACCCTGTTTAACTCAGATCATTTGTAAAATGAGCTGGAGAAAGAAATGGTAAACCACTCCAGTGTCTTTGCTAAGAAAACCTCAGAGAAGATCAGGAAGAGTCAAACAACTGAAAAATGACTGAGCAACAAAAACGAACCATTGGAGGGTCTTGAAGAGAAGAGTTAATTATCATAATTCAGGATTAATTGGAAGGGAAAGAGTAGATTTGGGGAGATTTTATCTTTTTAGGATATGTATTTGAATACACTTGGAGTAAGATGGGCATGTTGTTCAGGATTACAGTTTGATGTTAAATTCAAAGTATTTGTTCAATTGAGATTATTTGGGGGGGGGAGAAGGCTGAGACTTCCTTTTGATTTATCAAGCTGTATAACATTATGGATTGTCCAGTAATAATTTATAATAGACTCAAAGCTGTTTGGAATCATTAAGACTTTGTTACATTCAATGGCCTTGAATCCAGTATAGTGTTTTTCCGGGCTTGGGTTCTAATTGTTTCTTGCCTATAATTGTGAATACAGTCTAGTGGACCTCTTAGCAAGTATAAGTAGTGTATTCTCTTAGGATCATAGATTTAGAGCTGGTAGGCATCTAGTCATCATGGTAGTCATCATTTTACAAATGAGAAACTAGGACCCAGAGCGATTTAGTGAATTTCTGAGGATCACACAGCTAATATATGTCAGAGAATAAATTTGAATGCTTATCTCCTTTATTCCAAGTCCAGTACTCTGTCCACCACACTTCCCTTGTCCAAAACACACTCACACTCTAAAAAATAAAACAAGTAAAAAAGAGAGAGGCAGAGAGTATTGAGAGTGTTGGCCCTAAGAATTGAAGAACTCAGGTTTCCTGACTATTTAATTTCCTAAGGATACAGTATACCATGCTGACCTTAATGATGGCACAGGTTTTTTTTCCTTCAGTTTTATGCCATACACTTTTAGATATGAGACCATGAAATAAGTTGCATTTGTTGTGTAACTGGAGAAACACTGAATTATCAGGTCAGATTGTCCTTAAAGGGAATTTTATGCTCTAGAGTAAGAGAAATATCACCGTTATGAAGACTTGAGAAATTATAGGAGTTTAATCTGGTAACCCAGAAAGGAAAGAATACTCTGAATAATTTGTGAGTGAAAATCATTCTTTTAAACCCTAAAAATTTGGAATAAGATATTTAGAAAAATGACATTTAAGACTTTTGCTGAAAGTCAAGAGAGAAATAGAGACTATTCAAATAGCACTATAGATAAAATATAAATAGATAATTGGGGGGAGGCAAGAAGAGAAAATAGTACTATAGAACTAGGGGCAGCTACCTGGGCTGGAGTCAGGAAGACCTGCGTTCATAACTGGCCCCAGACATTTACTACCTATATGTTCCTGAGTTATTTAAAAATAGTCTCCCCTCACCTCATTAAATATAAAAGTATTAGATTTAGCATAAAATAGGCTACTATCCTCTAGGTCAATCTTTAAGTCAACTGACATAGACTTACTCTCTTAGACTGATCATGCCAGTTATGGATCAGACTTTATTACCTTTGCTAAGTATACCACTATAGGAGGTTTTCAGAGTGCCAACATTAGTGATGCTGGTGCATTCAAAGGGAAATAAACAACTGGGTAATACTAAGTTGGCCATGGTGCCAAGCACTTACCTAGTTGGACCTTTTAATTATTTTGAAATTCAGGCTTCCCTGGGATGATAAAATGTGCTAGGAAGGAGCATTTTTTATTAAAACTTTTATTTTCAAAACATATGCATGGAAATTTTTCATTCTTGACCCTTGCAAAACCTTGTGTTCCAATTTTTCCTCCCTTTTCCCCACTCCTTCTCCCAGATGGCAAGTAATCCAATATATGTTAAACATGGTAAAATATACACATTAAATCCAATATATGCATATATATTTATACAATTATCTTGCTGCACAAGAAAAATCAGATCAAAAAGGAAAAACAATGAGAAAGAAAATAAAATGCAAGCAAACAACAAAAAAGGTGAAAATGCTATGTTGTGATACACACTCAATTCCTACAGTCCTCTCTGGGTGTAGATGGCTCTCTCCATCATAAGACCATTGGAACTGGCCTGAATCACTTCATTGCTGAAGAGAGCCACATCCATCAGAATTGATCATTGTATAGTCTTGTGGTTGCTGCATACAATGATCTCCTGATTCTGCTCATTTCACTTAGCATCAGTTCATGTAAGTCTCTCCAGGCCTCTCTGAAATCATCCTGCTGGTCGTTTCTTATATAACAATAATATTGGAAGGAGCATTTTGTAGAAAAAATTAGTACATCAAGATTTTCTTCTATCTACCTTTCAATTTACTACAAATATAAAAATGAAAGAGCTCTATGCTCACCTATCAGACCAGATCTTCCCCTTTGAGGACTATGTTGCTTTTATCCTCCAGTGCTTTCAGTATTTTCTGTGCCTTTCTGTGCCTCCTTGTAGCTTGATGATATGAATTGATCTTTGGCCTATTTTCATTGTGTTCTTTTAGAATGCTTAAATTAACCCTTTGTTCCTGATCTTGGATTTGACCTACTCAAATGGGTCTGTGATTTCTTGTATTCAGGTATTCCCTCTAGCAGTATAGATTATAACCCATCCATTTATGCCTGCTCATCCTATGTGAATCTTGTCCTTGTCTTCCTATAAATTTTTCATATAGTTTCCACCCAATAGATTAGGTACTCTCCTCAATTTGTTTTGATTTTGTAAGGATATTAGTGAAACACCACTGGTTGTTCATTGGCTCTATAGCAAAACTTCTTAAACTGTGAGTTGTGACCTCATATGGGGTCTCATAATTAAATGTGGTCTTCTTTCTTTCATAATCACAAAATTATGATTTATTATCAGTAAATATTTTATTTCTATGCCTGTTTTATATATATATATATGTATATGTATATGTATACCCAGGGTCGTGTAAACATTTCTGGAGTGGAAAATGTGTAAGAAGCCCTACTCTACATGCCCACTTTGTTGACTCTTGGTATTATACTTTTCTTGGATGATATATTTTATGCTTCTCCTTTGTAATTCCCTGTTTCAAGCATGTTATAGTCATTTCCACCATGCTCAACTCAATTATTTCACTATTTTACTATTCCTGACAACTTCACTGGGGGAAAAGGTTTTATAAAAAAGATGGGCCCTCAGTGTGTATATTTATTTTCGGTGACTATGCTGATTTATTGATAATGGAGGGCTTAAAATTATGTTTAGGTGGGGAAAGTTGTACTGATATTGATAGAAGAAAAGAAGGGGGACAGTAAGAACATCAATGATATTTGTTTTGTTTTTTTTTTAAAGATACAGAAGAGAGGGGGAGATTCAAAGACAAAAAGGACCGTTTTGAAATCATTTTGCTGAATTTATATCTATTGTAAAGAAAAAAGGGCCAAACTGTATGTGGTGGAGATTTGTGGTATCACCTCTAATACTGTTTCTGTTCTTCTTTTTATGTGGAAATGCTCATGTTTGCAGGTGCTTGTCAAATTCAGAAAATTTTAAAAAATAGAAAATTAAAATAGAAAAAAAACATGATTCAAGAAAAAGCTTAAACTCCTTGAAAACTTACAATTTCTCAAAGGCAATACAGCTTTTTCTTTCTGTTGTTCAATTTTGAAACCAACTCCTTTGGTCAATATGATTTCATAAATTAAGACCATTTTTTTGTTTTTGTAATTTAGATCAGTGGTGTCAAATTCAAATTGTAATGAAGGCCATTAAATTAGACACAAGGAGCTAAATTATAACTAATGATTTAGGTGGTTTTGTAAGCATTTTTTTAATGTGACAAAGTAACATTAAATGGCATAGTAATTAGGAGAGAGGCAGAATGGGAACAGAGTCCTAATCTCATGTACACACTGCTATCACTGTGTTACTAATCTGGGCAACTCATTTATACTCTAAGTGCTCTAGGTTTCTTTCTGAGAGTATAAATTGCCCACAAATTGCTAATGTAGGAGAAACAAAGGCAAGAAATTCCCTTCATCAATGATTTAAATCACAGGACTTTCTGGGCTAATCAGATCATCCCTGGACCCAACAATAGTGTTTTCTTACATGTGATATACTGCATTTCATTGGAATGTAGTAAAAGTAATGTATTCATAATTATCTAATAAAACACTCCACTCACTGATTTTCTCAGTCAATCTTCTTGTAAGCATTTAATATGGTTGACCCTTATTTCTTAAGTATACACAGTTCTTGGAGTTTTTCCTGATGCTGCTTTCTCGTGGTTTTCCTCCTGTTTCTCTGTCTCTTTTGTCCTGACCCCCTATCTCGGGGTAGATCCTCAGGTTCTATTCTAAACTTTCTTCTATTCTTTTAATTTACAGTCAGTGACCTTGTCAGCTCTATGCTGACATACATAAATTTACATAAATTTAACCCCTGTCTCTCTCTTGAGAATATTTTTAATTGTATTTCCCTATTGGTATCAATAGGAAAACTCAATTCATCCCAAACAAAGCTCTAATTTTGTTCCCTTCTTCCAATCTATCCTTTTCCATATTTTTCTTTTTTGATTGAGGGCAAGGATTATCCTTCCAGTCACTCATATTTGACTCTTACTTTTTCCTTAAGACCCATGTCCAGTTGATTGCCAAGTCTTGTTGATTCCATCTCCACAACATTTTCTCATATCTGTTCCCTTTCTTCCACTTACATGGCAACTGCCCTTATTTTGGTCTTCATTACTTCTCTCCTGGAATGCTAAAATAGACTCTCTTCTTTTTCTCTTCATCTCTCCCCACAGTTGCCAAATATTCCTAAAGCACAAGTCTTAACCTAGGCACTTCCTGGCTCAGTGAGCTCTAGTAGTTCCCTGTTATCTCTATAGTAAAATGCAAACTTATTTTGTCATTTATAGTCTTTAATCTGACTCCAGCCTAACTCTCCAGATTCCTTAAGTAATATTTCCCTTTACTCACTTGGAACTTACAACCAAACTGTACAGTTTGCTGTTGTTCACACATGACATTCAACTTTTATCACACTCTCTTTGCACTGCCTGGAATTCATTCCTTCCTCATTTCTGCCTTTTAGAATTCCTAGTTGTTGTTTTATTGCCAGAGCTCAGCTCAAACTTAGTCTCCTCCATGAGAATTTTGCTGATTCGTTCCCTCCATCCCCATTATTAGTGCCTCCCTCTTAATATTACTTTGTGTTTACTTTCTTAGTGTTCTTAATGTTCTGTGAACATGATAAACCCCCCCTTATTTTAGAAGAAAGTAAACTCTTTGATGCAAGGGATTATTTTAATTTTGTCTTTGTTTTCCCAGCCTAGCCTTGTACCAATGATATGTTATTGTTTGTCCTTTGTTTTCAAAGAGAACCAATGATACTTATTTGCCTTTGCATCTTATAGGTAGGTAGGTACAGATTAATAGACATTTTAAAACTGCTTGTTTGCTTGATTATTTTATGCTACAATAATAATCCAATTCTAGATTTCTAGATTTTGAGCTAAAAAGAATCTTAGATCTTAATCTAATCTAATCTTAAAGTTAGATCTTAATTCACCTTAATTATCTACAGAGAAAAAAATCAAATGAATGATGAAACTGAGACCCAAAATACTAAAATGACTTCATATAAATAAATACATATACATATCTATATCAATATCTATCTATCTATCTATCTGTCTATACTGTGGTCTTCTGATCTTTCATTTAACCACTGATCACATGCTGAGTTGATGATAATGATTTCATCACATGCCCTAAAGCACAAGGTATTTCCAAAGAGAACTATTTTTTGTAGTCTTGGTTCTTCAGGCTTATTTGCAATTCTTGTGATAATTTTAAGCTAACAGACTATAATGAAGCTAATTCCAGCTCAATAATTGTTGCTTATGTATCATCTGTTTTAGAAGACGAAGAAGTAGAGAAATTGAATGAAAAATAGTTTGGAGAAATCTTTTCAGAGATACTTTGATAGATCTATAATCCAAATGATAAGAGTATTCCCATAGTGTTAGGAATGACTGCCCATCCACTCCTCCTTCTGTGTGGCTTTTGCTCATGTTTCCCCATAATTCCTTTATAGAGTTTCCCTACAATATATTGGGATCCTTCCTCTAAATCTCTGGACATTGTATATTTATCAGTGGAGCACACAGGCTTTCTATCACTTATCTTTTAGCTTGGAGGGGGAAATTGGGAGGGATTCTTCTCTTCAGACTTGACTCTGCCTTCCATACTTATCCTGTAGCCTTGCTACTCTTCTATGGCACCATCCTTTGCATTTCTATATCTCTCTGATAGAATTTTCACTAATTTCTCTGTCATTTTTTATTACATATATCAGTCTGCTCATGCCCATTTTGCGCCTCTTCAGTGACTTTTGGGAGACCCACAGCTTTAAATCTTTGGTGTCTATTGTATTCTATTACCCATAGCCACCTAGCATCACCAGAAGTATGTGATGTTAAAAGGGTGACAATTTCCCCAAAACAATCCATCCTCTTTTCTTCTTTTATTCAATTCTGAGTTCACTTTATAAGACAGATATATTCATATGTCTACTTGGGTTTGCCAATACAATTGCAATATCGTAGATAGGTACTCTTCATTCACTTGATTTTTTTTTCTCTGTAGATAATTAAAGTGAAATCTTCTATGTGATTATGGTCTCAGTGTTACAGCACTAGATCTAATCAGCACAATGTTATCTGCAAAATAGAGTACCTGCAAAGCCTCAGACTCTATAGAGAATTCTTTCATTTGGACTGTTTTGGACAGCCTCCATGACAGAGGCAAATAACTTTCAACATATATGTCTTCCTTGCTTTGTACCTGGATTGATGTTAAAAATCAGAAGGTTGTTGAATAAACTTATCTCTGTTATGTTTTTCAGGGAATATCATATGACTTTAATATGGGCATGGGTGATGAATAAGTTTGGCAATGAATAGATGCTAAAGATTTTAAAGTTATATAGAGTGTTCAAGAGCAACAGCACTTGAAGAACTATAGCCTTTTAAATTCTGAAGCCTATTAGGGACTAATAGATGAATAGAGAAAGTTCTATTTAGCAAAAACATTTACCTGTTTTTGTATTCTGGTGGTGGCTAAAGGACCACTTAAAAAACAAAACTGATGATTTTCACTTCTGTACAAATATTTTCCATAATCATTTTTGTACATTAATAAAAGAAGTTGAATGCTATTCTGTATATTTGAGTGACTCCTCAAATTTGGGAAAGACCTATAATTGCAATCTAAGAATTGTTATAGTAATAACATATTTCTATAATACTTAAAAGGGGTGATTGACATAGATAAAGTGAAATCATCTTTACAACAGCCCTGTAGGGTAGAGTAATACAAATGCTCTTAACCCCATTTTACAGATGAGGAAACTAAGGATAGAATAAAGTTGAGTGACCTGTCCAAATCATGCTTTTTAGACTGTCAATCCAGTTTTCGAATTTCTTCATGCATGCTGTAATAAGAATTAAAGTTAGAATTAAGAAAGACTTTTTCCCAATTGTGAATTGGAAGTGTGGGGGATTTTGTGTTTTGTTTTTTAATTTGTGGAATTAGGAGAGCATAAAGGAATATAGGAGCCAGTTGTGTCTCTTATTTGGAGATACTCCATTCTAACCCTGCTTAACTCTATTTAGCATCAGGGTAATAATAATTCTTATGAATTAGAATAGACATTTACATAGTACTTTAAGGTTTGCAAAGCGAAAATGTACATTGTCTCATTTGAATTTATCTATAGACTTATGAGGTTAGCTACCAAAAGTACAAGTAGTATCATTCCCACTTCACAGCAGAGGAAACTGAGGCTCAAAAACATCATGTAATTTGCCCATGATTTCTCAGTTCATAAGCATGTAAGGAAAAATAATTAAGTCCAGATTTTTCTAGCTCTTGGTCTAGGTTTCTCTCCCTTATGCCAACTGCTCCTCATAGGGTAAATTGTGTTCTGTGCCAACAGACACACATTCTCTAAGCTAACTGGTGATAAACTAATGCCAGTAATTTCAAAGAAAACTAGAATCATTTCACCATTAGACTTAACAGCCATAAATTTTGTTTATTACCTATCACCATTTAAACCTGAAATTTATCTATTCTTGTCTCTACCTCTGTCCTGTGGGAGGCATACAGTACATGAAAACAAAACAAATACCCTTTTAAAATATAATCTCCTGCAGGGTCTATTCCGGCTGCTCTAGACAAAGAGTGACTAATACATTGTGGGCACTCAATAAATATTGATGAAAAAAAAAACCTTAAGCCTGGGCTTGTTTTGTTTTTAAAATCAAATTCCTCAGGGTTTCTCTGCTTTTTTGTTCCTCTTACTTAAAAAGCTTTTTGCCATTAGGAAAATTATCTGTGAATAGATTGAGTTGAAAAATAACAGAAAATGTGCTAGCCATTTAAAATAAAAGTTTATGGGCATCTTAGAAAACACTTATTTTATTTTATTTTATTCTTTACTACAAACCACTAATTTTTTATTGGTCAGCCTGTGGTGAAAAAAAAAATTGGAGTTGGATTAAGACCTGGTTATGTTACTATGAGTAAAGTGCAAAAGTCACAACCTCTTTCAGCTGATTTCTTATCCATCAACTAAGGTAATTTAGACTAGTTTATCTCTCTGAGTTCCTTTCTACTGCTAATTCCTATGAGTTAAATTTCTCTATCATTACACTTTCCCTAATACAGTTAGTTCAATTGCTCCTTCAAAGTCTTGCTTAGCTTTAGGAATAGGCAGATATTTTAGTAACAAACCAGACAAGCTGAAGTACATGAGACAAAGGAGTCCAGTAAGTTTGCTTGACAAAATGAAAGAAAATTAGAGAATATTATTTGAGAGAAAATAGCTATAATCATGAGGGTCATAGTTTACAAATTACTCTTCAAAAGACTTGTGGTCTTCTTTTCATCTGCAATGGACAGGTAAATTAGTCAGTCAATTTATATTCTTCATTCTTTTGTTATGCTACTGAGTTGATATTGTTTTTTTAATGGGGATGTGTGTGTGCGCCAAGATGTTTTCATTTTTTTTTTTTTTTTTGCTTTTTGCTGAGGCAATTGAGGTTAAGTGACTTGCCCAGGGTCACACAGCTAGGGAATGTTAAGTGTCTGAGACCAGATTTGAACCCAGGTCCTCCTGACTTCAGGGCTGGTGCTCTATCCACTGCGCCACCTAGCTGCCCTGATGTTTTCATTTTTGTACTTATTTAATATTCAGCAAGATAAACATGTGGAAGACCAGGGCACATTATAATTATTTAGAGGATTTTATCTTAGTACTCCTGTGGAAAACATTCTTCAAATAAGATAATATATCATTAATAAAAAATATTTAATATGCAAAATGTTCTCCTTTGCTATATAATTTAACACTGAGTTCACAAGATTTTTGACACATATTCTTTAGTTTTTTTCTCATGAAACTACACTTTCATCACCTTAGATAATAAGTAGACTTTTGACAAAATCCATTTTCCTAAAACTAACCTTAATTATAGCATGTTGGCTTTTGATATTTTAATTATTTTTCAAGAAACAAGTATTTACTTTGTCTCTAATTCCCTCCTTGAAAAAAAAAATAGAAAAAGAAACACTTGTAACAAATATATTTAGTCAGACAAAACAAATTCCTTCATTAGCCATGCCCAAAATGTATGTTTCACTCTGTTTCTTCAATCCTTCATCTCTCTGGGAAGAGGTGCATAACATTCTTTTTCACTGGTCCTCTGGAACCTGTGGTATATTTCTGTAAGGACATGGGTGAGAGTCACACAGGATAGGCAGGCATGAATAGGTTTTGATCTGTATCACTGGAACACACACATTGAAATGACAGATTAAAGTTGGAGCCTCTTTTAAGCTTCCAGGTCGTAAAGGCTTTTTGAAATCCATTTGTTTTTCCTTTTTGTACCCCATTGCTTGCTATGTAACCAGGAAGGATGTTAGGGATTTAATTCTTGGTTGAAAGTTGAACCTCTGAAGCCTAGAGAATTCTGATTATTGTCACATGATACCTCTGTTTATACCGGGAATGCTAACACCATCATGAAAAGCATTTGTTCTTCCCCTCTTTTCCCCTCCTTTCCTTTTTTCTCCTCCTCCCCTTCTTTTCTTTCCTCTCCACTCCTTTATTCCTTCCTCCTTTCCCTTCTCCCTCACTCCTTTCTCATCCTTTTCTATTCTTTCCTTCCCCATTTCTTCCACTCTATGGTTTTCCCTCCCCTTCCCCTCCTCTTTCCTTTTTTGCCCTTCCCATTCACTATGGGGAAATCTATTCTTTGGTATTTTTAAATTTTCTGTGCTAGGAATGCTGATCACTCAGTATCTGCTGACTTCTTCATGATGTGTAATGATACTCAAGCTCCTGAGGGATATAATTCACAAACAGAATATGCTTCTTTTAATTCTATTTTTAAAACTTGGATTATAATACTTTCAGACATTTTTCTGATACAATTATAGTAATTCTTATTAATATTAATAGTTATTTAAATATAATTGGTGTACTTTTCCTCATTATGAAACCAGCAATAACATTTTCCCCCATTATCCTGGGGTTGGAACTATATTTAGGATGATTGAGATTGCAAGGAGTTGAGGGATAGAATGGTAGCTACAAATATGTAATAGACAAAACTGAAGATGATTAGGATAGAACCTATTAGGATGGTAGTGCTGGTTTACCAGTGTTGGAGATGGCTTGTCTACTAGAAACTAAACATGGGTTAGTTATCATTGATACGTGGATTCACTGCTTCATGCCATGTTTTCTGCATTATCAGTTTTTAGAATTACTTGCTATAAGAGTTAGTGGCATTCTCCTATTCCTTTAGGTACTTTGTCTACTGCATTCCCCCATCCTGCTACACCCCATTCCTCCCCACCATATACATGCTATACGAGAAGGAAAGGGGTTGAAACCCTTAAAACTTTCATATAAGATAGCTGGTTTCTGTTCTTAGAATTAGATACTGAATTTCTCTCTCCATTCTGAGCTTTGTTTTTTTTTTTCTTTTTTTCTTTATTTAAGTCTTATCACACTAAGTGTATAATACTACTGTTATTTGGGGGAAGTCTCTCCCAAGCCATTGGAGGAAACATGATATGGGATATAGGATACGTGAACTGAAGAATTAAGTAAGAATTTCAATGCTAACGATCATTTTTCCCTTTTGAAGTATCAAGTATGAAATTGTGTGGATATCAAAAATACTAGTATAATATTTGAATTGATATGAAGACAGGTTAAATAAGCTGCTTAGAGGAAAGTATGTGTTAGTATCCCCAGGACCAAGTACAGTGCACTGCACAAAATAGACATTTAAGAAAAGCTGGTTGATTAATGGAATATCCTTGGGCTAGTATTTATGGGTTCCACTGGTGTATTTCAAGTCTAAAAATATTATGTGACAGAACTAGAATTAGTAATTGAAAAGTATAAAGAGTGTAGTAATTGAAAAAGGCAAGTATGTTATATATTTGTGTGTATAAAGTACATATATTTATGTTTTGGGGCAGCTAGGTGGTAGAGTGGGTAGAGTTCTGGGTCTGGAGTTGGGAAGACTCATCTTCCTGAGTTCAAATGTAGCTTCAGCCACTTATTAGCTATGTGATCTTGGGCAAGTCATTTCACCTTGTTTGCCTTATCTGTAAAATGAACTAAAAAAGAAAATGGCAAACCATTCCAGTATCTTTACCAAGAAAACCCCAAATGGAGTCACAAAAAGTTGAACATGACTGAAAACAACTGAACAGCACAAGTGTATGTACATATTTTATGTGTGTGTGTGCACCTAATTTTAAGAAAATGTAGCCTACATTTTAAAAACATGTCATAATAAAAAGTTCTGTGCAAAGTTCCTTTAAAATGTGAGCTTTTCTGGTACTTATAAAGTTACAAAAATTTTATAGCCTGCTTTGGACTGAGGTCCTGGTGTTTCTAGGTTCATGGAGGGGAATGGGGAAAGGTGACACATGGGGACGAGTAGCCAGAAAACAAGATGTGGGTATTATTGTTCTGCATGCAAGAAATACAAAGGCTGAGAAAGTAAATATGTTCTACTGTGATGTTTTCAAAATTAACAGAAAGGACTGAACTAGCTTGGCTATGATTAGCAACAGTTAGAATAGTAAGGCACTGTTGCTTCACATATTGTTTATGCTTCGTATCTATGTGTCTTCTCACTACTCCATTTTTAGCTTTCATAATGTCTAGCACACGTAGGGTGTGTTGTCTTCACAGAAGCTTCAAATCTATTTCCAGAAATGTCTCTAATGTTGCATGTTTTCATTTGCTTCTAATTCCAAAGCATGTTCATTGAGAAGCATTATGCCTTTTGTCTGCTGGGAAAAGAGCCCCTCTTTTTTTCCCCTGATAGGGGAGCTAGTTTTAGAGACATTATAATTTTTTTTGTCCTCCTTATTTTTTAATAGTACTTAATAAATGCTTGTTGACTTCTTGTTGATTCTCATCTCCATTTCTGGCTTATTTTCAGACTGTAATAATGAAAAAGTAACATTTAGTCTGTTTTTTTTTTTAAGTATAGGGACCCCTCAGGAGTATAGAATTCTTAATCTTCACTCTGAAAACTTCCTTCCCACAATATTTAAATATTATCATTTTAACTTTGGACTTTTAGCAATTTAGAATTATGCCCCCAAAACTCATTAAATTGTACATATCTTTTGACTCAATGATAGCACTATGGGGCATATAGCCTAAAGAGATCAAATTCAAATGAAAAGGACTGAATCAATCCTTTTTTTCTTAGCCAGGAACTAGAAACATCATTTGGGGAATGGATGAAAAAAATTGGCATACAGAGGTAAAAGGAATACTATTGTGCTGTAAGAAAATTATTGAAGGGGTTGGTTTCCAAGAAATCTGGAAACCCTCATATGAATTGTTTAATAGTGAAGTGAGCAGAACCAGGTGAAAAAATGTGTATGACAAAATGTTAAAGAATAGCAACTTTGAAAAATTTAAGAACTCTATCAATGGAATGGCCAGCCATGATTTTGGAGTACTAAGGATAAAGCATGTCATGTGCTTCCTGACAGACAGGTGAGGGACTCAAAATACAGAACAAAACATTTTTTTCAGGCACAATTAATATTTGCTTTTCTCTACATATGTTACTAGGATTTTTTTTCTTCTATTGATTGAGATGGGAAGGGAAAAGGAGAAAGGGGCTAGGTTAGCAAAAAAGGAAGTCCAAAAACCTCCATTTATAAAGTGTTTACTCTATGCATAAAGTCCTATGCTAATCACTAGGAGTATAAAGGAAAATCAAAGAACTAGTCTCTGCTCTTAAGGCTCTCACATTCTAATAGAAGAAACAACACACAAACAATTGTGGTCTTTCTCTGTGTTTCTTTTCACCTCTCCCTCTTTCCCTTCCTCTCCTATGTCTCTTTATATATATTTATGTCGGTTCTCTTGTATATGATTTATATTATACCATATATATGTCACATCATATATGTAGAAATGCTAATTTTATTTGATATTTAAGTTTAGAATAAAAATAAAACAAAATTTGTTATAAAATAAACCTTCCAAACAAATTTTGAGTTATAATTTAATAATTTCTGGCAGTACTTTCTTTTGCTCAAGAATACAAATAATGTAATCATTATGAGAAGAGTTTATGTATCTGCAAAGCTGCATGTTTCAATTATCATTTTAGATACTTGTTTCTGCCTTACCTCCCCTTTACTTAATCACATTCTTTTAATTTTGAAGTTGGTTAGAAATATATGTGATTCAGTCAATAAGTTGCTTGTGTGTTTAGCATTGAGTAAGGTATTACTGGGCTGTTCAAAAGTATTGTTATAAAATAGTCTTTTATGTCCTATCTGGAGGAGTTTTTGATCTAACTGAGAAGACTTGTATAAGAGAATGATAGAAAAAGATATTAAACATTTTGTCCAAATACCAAAAGCTTTGGGAGATTATGGAAATCAAACAATCATATAGGTTAGAGTAAACTGCAAAAACTGTTTGTTTTTTTTTTTTTTGTCTTGATGATGGCAAAGGCTTTATTATAGCCAGAGCATTATACAATGTCCTTATCTCTTTCATTTCAAAATCTTATGAAGCCTTCCCAGTCCCTCCCAAGTCATGCCCTAGAGATGTGATAATTATAGTACATTAGTATATCCCAACTTCAGTTCCTCCCTGGAATCAACACTTGTATGCCATGTGCTGAGTGAGGGGGTACACGTCTGTACTCTTTATTCTCTACTTAAAGTGTGTTTCATGATCTATTCTCCGCATCCAAGATTGGTCATTGCATTTAATCTGAAACTTAATGTTGTTTTCATTTGCATGAATATAGTCATCATATTTCTTTTGGTTTCTCTTGGTTTTGCATCAGTTCATAGATTTTTTCTTGTGTTTTTCTAAATTTTTTAGATTTATTATTTATTACAGTATGATTACATGCCTTTGTCACATTTAATTCAGCTGTTCACTAGTCATGGGGTAGCTACTTTATTTCTGTTTTCATTTTCACAAGACATAAGTAGGAATATTTTATTAATGTAATGCAGAGGGATTGGATTCAAATCTTCTTCCTCTATTTATTACTTCTGTGACCTAAGTCAAGTCAGTCAGTTATATGAATTTCACTTTCATCATCTATGAAATGAAGGAGCTGTAAAAATCTCTTCAGGCCCTACATTAGTAATCCTTTGTTCAGGAGCTTTTTTTCAGATGCATCTATCTCCATTGTCTCATGTAGAAGGTATAATTGGAAATGAATGCATTATAACATATGTCTATATTTTTCTTCTAGGGACCCCATGAATTAGTCAAAGGTGCTTCATTTATTTCCACAAAGTCTTTTGCATATGCACTAGATTTCTTTTTTATTTAATATTTAACTGAACAATCTAGTAGAGACTCCAAGTAGAAAGGAAGTAGGTTTTAATTCCTGATTTCTTACTGTTCCTTAAATTCTAATGCAGAATAGCTTTCCAGAGTCCATGACACTGACAAGTCTAAAAGTACAACTTTGAAGGAAATCTGTTGATTTGTAACTCTTTCATTTGGGTTTGGAGATATATTGACATGTCAAACCTTTTTCAAACTTGTTTTTAGTTAAGGAAGTAGCATATTCTATATGCTCCATTTTGGATATCTGACTGATCTTCATTTCTTCTCCTTTATCTCAGTAACCAGCCCTTGGTTGATTGGAATGAGGGGGATTCATTTTCACGTTTAAAAATAGCTGTACCAGCTGCTGGTTTCAAGCCCTTTAGTCGCTTGGGAGGAGCCTTTCATGGTTGGAAACTGTTAACATGAAATCCAGTTGCCTGTAAGCCTAGTGCATCATTGTGTCTTTGTAAGGAATCATGGTCTTCACAAAAGTTTAGTGCTGAAAGAGACTTTAGAAATAATATAAACCAACCCCTTCAGGAAATTGTGGCCCAGAGAACTTTAGCCAATTGCCCAAGACCAGACAAATGCTGACATTGTTCATCTGTTATGTGATGAAATCATGTGAATATAAAAATACCAAAAGCTGTAACTAGGTTGAAGCTAAAGGAGCTTTGATCCAAGGTATTGACATTCATGGTGATGGAAGCAAGGAGCTAGTAAGGGAACATTTTTACTGCTGCCCTTATACCTTTATGGGCAACTTATTGACTTAGTGGATACTGCCAGGCCTAGGGTTGGGAAGACTATCTTCCTGAGTTGAAATCTAACCTCAGATAGCTGTGTGACCCTGGGCAAGTCACTTCACTGTACCTCAGTTTCCTCATCTGTCAAAGGAGGTGGAAAAAGAGATGACAAAACACTCCAGAATCTTTGCCAAGAAAACTCCAAATGGAGTTGCACAACTGAAAATGACAGAACAACAACAAAACTGTACCTTTATAAACTGGTGCTGAACCCTCAGGATCCAGTTATAGAAGAATCTCTCTTCTGAGGTCTTCTTTATCTTTGGGAAAGGGTCCTGAATCCCTGGAGAATAGGCTACCCTCTCCCATAGTGACTCTATGGCCAAATTGATCTCTATATCAATGATATCAAACTCAAATAAACATGACATCCTAACCCATACATAAGCCTCCCTGAGGAAGGCATATTGATTTAGAAAACCACGTTAGCATTATCAATTGTTTATTGTATTTTTATTTATTTTGTTAAATATTTTCCAAATTACATTTTAATCTAGTTAAGGCTTTATTGGGAAGAATCTTGCAGGCTATGTTTGACACCTCTGCCATAAACTGTGGAGTCAAACACAAATAGAAACAGATTCCTGGAAGCCACATAGTGACTTTTTGTTGTTATTCAGTCATTTTTTCAGTCGCATCCTTCTCTTCATGAGCCTATTTGGAGTTTTCTTGGCAAAGATACTGGAGTGGTTTGCCATTTCCTTTTTCAGCTCATTTTACAGATGAGAAAACTGAAGCAGAGTTAAGTGACTTGCCTAGGGGCACACAGCTGCTAAGTGTCTGAAGCCAGCAACATTATCTTTGGATTCTTTAAAGTTGTCTTTAAAACAAAATTTCTGGGGCTTTGTATTAGAAAGATCTCAGTCCATTTCTGGGTGTAGTTTCATTCTTTCAAATGTAGAATGATTTATAGTGTTAGTGTACTTGCAAACCAGAAATCTTGAAGTATCCATTGACTTTTCTGCATCTCTCATACTATCCACAATCCACCATTTAATTAGTTGCCAAATCTTATCACTTCTAACTCCACAGCCCTTCTCATGCCTGTTTTCTTTTCAAACTCAGGCAAGCAACCATAAACTTAGTCCCTCATCAACTTTTGCCAGGACTGCTATAATAAATACTTAACTGTTCTAATGCTTTCCTGTCATAAGCCTCCATTCTTACAATTACTGAATTAAGTTTTGTAAGGAACAGGTCAAACCACTTCATTCCCCTTCTTTAAAACTAGTCAGTGGCTCCCTATTGCCTTGGGGATAAATATAAACTCAGCTTGGCACTTGAAAGCCTTTCACGATTTAATTCCAACTTGCCTTTTCCTGGATCATTTATTTCATGTTCATCACTTTGACACAGTCTTATGTTTCAGACAGATTGGAAAACTAACTGTTTCTTAAATTTTCTATGCTATGGACTTTTCTTCATGCCTGGAATGTATCTCTACTTTCTTCAAGGGCTCAACTCTGGGGCTTTCCCTGATTTCTCAGTACTTATTCTTGAGAAAACAAGCTTTCCAAAAACAGGGATTTTGTGGGATTTGCATTCTTGCTTATTCCTGGTGCTTAATAAATCTTCATTAATGTTTTTCAGATTTTTGAGGCATAAGACCTGGAAAATTCAGTCTTTTCACAATTAATTTTCTTTTGTTTGTCTTAAATATTCCTAGTGGAAAGGAGTGGCAGTGAATAGTAAGTTTAGGAATGTATGGTATTAATCTTTTCAAAAATCTTAACATTAGGTGGACTGATGAGCCCTGAAGGCAATGGTTTGCCAGATAAAACTTGCAGGTTAGAGGCTCTGTTGGGCAAATGAGTGGCCTGAAGATCATTTGATTATTAGAATGATGGATGCATTTTTTTCTAACGTGCATAAAATATCATCCACATACAAATGATATGAGATTACTTCCTAATGATCTTGCATGTTTCTTAAGTATTTTGGAGCTCATATGAGGATTCATAGATTGGCATGGGATAGGATAGTGATGAGAGAGACTATTCTCCTTAAACCATGTTTTGAGGAAATTCCAGATTCCTTACCTTAGCACTTTGTGAGAGATTCAGCATATCTTCAAATTCCCTTGATTCCCAACCTAAGCACATGAAACTACGGTTATTTTAAAGTAGGAATTTTCATGATAGACCCTTTTGTTTGTCTAGCGAAGCCTGTGGACCTCTTCTCATAATGTTTCTAAATGTACAAAATAAAATACATAGGATTACCAAGGAAGAAAAAAGTTAATGAAAATTTTAAGATTTAATTTTTTTTGTCCAAGTTCATTGACTCTCCAGAATTCCCAGGTTAAGAACTCCTTTAGAATGGCAGCATGACACTATTGAAACTCTACCCAAAGCTATACTAAGAAAGTTGGAAAGAATTATATCTATAATGGAAGACTAATTAAGAATGAAAAGAATAAAAAATATAAGAAATACCTCCATAGAAAAAGAAAAATGAATGACAATTGAATCCTGATTGGGGATATAGGTGAGAAGATTAAAAATGGTTATGATCTTATAAATTGAAATGAATTAATTTGACTGTATACATCTAATGCTTAGTTGGCTGTATCTGACTTTTAAGTTTTAAACAAAATCTTTTTTTTAAAGTCTTCATGGGGCTTCTTAAACTTTCTCCATTTGCAACTTCTTTTCATCTGAGAAATTTTTATGTGACACCAGGTATATAGGTATATAAAATAGGTATACAAATTAAACATTTACTAATAATAAATCATAATTTTGTGACCCTCACATTCAGTTATTTGTCCTCATATGTCTCAAACCAAAGTTAAGAAGCTGGGCCCATGTTACCCCTTCATGCATACTCCACTGTCCCTCCTAGTGGCTAAAAGAGCCAGTATCATTGAATAATAGGATTTAGAGCAATAAGGAACCTTAGAGAATATCTAAAACAATTCCTTCATTTTACAGATGTGCAGTTATAAGACTAATAACAATGATCATAGTTGGTATTTATACAGTGCTGTGTTCTTTCTATGTAGATAAAGGAACAAATCTTTAGAATCTAAGAATGGCCAAAGCAATCCAGACCATTGCTTCATCCAGCCCAATATTCAGTAATGGGCAGTGGCTCTGAAAAAAAGCTTGTTGGGAGGGTCTGGTATGGCACTTTTGAGATTAGAGATCTCTCTCTGAACATCTTTAATCAGTCCTTTAGAAGCCATGGATATTTCATTTGCTAATTTCTGAAACTTTTCTCAAAGTTCTTTGTTTCATTTTGTTTTTCCCATCAGTGAAAGTTTGTTACATATATTTTCTGTCTTTTTTGAGGGGTGAGGAACTCCAAATCCAACAATCTGTGTCTTTCTCTGTCTCTATTTGGCTTCCTCTATCACTTTCTCTCTCCTTCTGTCTTAGTGGGTAGCTACATAGAAAGTTGGACCTGGAGTCAGAAAGATTCATGTTTCTGAATTCAAATGTGGCCTCAGACATTTACTAGCTGAGTGATCCTGGACAAATCATTTTACCCTGTTTGCTTTAATTTCCTCATCTGTAAAATGAGATGGAAAAAGAAATCACAAACCCTTCTAGTATCTTTGCTAAGAAAAACCCAAAAGGGATTATGAAAAGTCAGATGCAACTGAAAATGTTTTGTCATTTTTATATGCTAAAATGATTAGTAATAACTGCTAGTAAGCATAGACTGAATTATTTTTCAAGTAGAAAAGATGTTTGTTCAGATCCATTCACATTCTCTTTTCCAGTCTTTCTCATGATTGGTGTTATATATTTATGAGATAATAAATTGTAGATATGGGGGTGAGGGTTCTTTTATGGTTATAGAACATGTTTCTTTATGCAGAGCTATAAATGAACAATAGTGCAGGACTGCATTCAGTAAGACTCGTCTTCCTGAGTTCAAATCTGGCCTCAGACACTTGCTAGCTGTGTGATCCTGGGCAAGTCATATAATCCTGTTTGTCTCTGTGATCTTTCAGATCAGCTGGAAAAGTAAATGGTGAATCATTCCAATTTCTTTACTAAGAAAATCTCAAATAGGATCGCAAAGAGTTGGACACGACTAAAATAACTGAACAACAAGGAGTTAAATTCCTAACTTTAGTTTTACTTTAACTTTGTGCTCTGAAATTAAGATTTCTTTTAAATGCTATTTCCTCTTCCCTTTTTACAAAAAAAAAAAAAGGTACAACATCTCCTCTTTATTAGGCTTTAGAACATTGTGTTACTCATTATGAAATGCTTCATTGTCTGAAAATAGGATAAGTAAGGATAGTGTTCTTGAGGTTTTCGGTTCTTTGTTGGATCAGTAATACCCACAGAAGGTTTTTGTAAATGTTACTGATGAGGGAATAAAGGAAGATCATTGGAGGAAAAAGTTTGTACGCAGCTTTATGTATGTACATTTTAGTAATGAGGTAATCTATAAAATGCATAGACAATGTAAGATAGTACTTCTAATTACAAGCAGAACATACTTAATAAATAAGGAAGAACATAATTCAAGATACAGAAATAAGTATACTTTATTTTTACTATATTTTATTCAAAGAAGTATTGCCATTGAGTAGGTGAACCTTTAAACCACAGTTGAGTTCGTTTCCTCTTTGCTTAATTTTTGCATTCTAGTCACTTTTAGATTTCCTAGGAACTCTGTATAGTGCTTTTTTTTGTTTATTGCCTGTAATATAGATGAGAAGTTGTTTATTAAATTAACTAAGCAAATTAGCCATGGGCCTAGGTTTTGAGAGAAATCTGGCTTCGTCTAAAAAAAATTCTTTGGTGGGCAAATAAAATATGAAAATATGAATCAGGCTTAGCACTGTTTCTTTGAGTTCATTAATATTAGATGTAGAACATTGCTAAGTGACAACTGAATAGAATATTTTGAATAGAGTATTAAATTGGTTCCCTTCTGAAGTCATATTAATTGTTTTGAATTCTCTTTTTGTGTTTGTTTTTTTTAGTATTTAGGGCATTCTTTATTCCACAGCTAAACCAAAATACTTAAGAGTTAGTACCTCTAGGAGATGGTTTCTAGTGGAATTACTCTGATATGTTTTGTAGTCTGCAAAAATTTAGAGTTAATAGTTTTTGGTTATTTTTTCAAAAAGCCTTTTGAAATCAAATTGTAGAATGATTCCACAGAAGTTTCTTAGTGACACTCAAGTGTAATTTGCTTATGATATCTGGAACACAATAGTAGTATAAACAGCCCATACTGCCTTTTGTATTGCCTTCTTTAGACCTATAGAAAGGCAATGTGTCACTGTATGAACTATTTAGAGAGAGAATCTAATATCTGAGTTGTGCACTAGCTGGGCCCTATATTTAACCATTCGGTGACCATCTTAACCAGTTTCAAATGAAGAGGAAAAGAAACTGGTTAAATGTTCTTCAATAGAGCTCTGACTGATTTTCTTTAAAAAAAAAATCTACTCTCAGATTTCTGGGAATGCCTTTGAAGTAAAGTAACAAGATGAGAAGGATATGGATTTGTAAGTCTGGACCATGGAGTTTGAACAGAAAGGCAAGAGTAGTGAAGGAAGAAGGAAGTAGTGAAGGAAGAAGGAAAAAGGAAGAAGGAAGGGAGAAGACTCACCACTCCTTTGGGTTTCACGATAGCTGACAATATGGAACTTTTCTCCATGTTTCCTTGTGCTTGACCTATTCTGATTGGAAGCACTAGACCCACACATTAGAGACAGAGACTGAAACTGTAGCAGATGGTATCTCTCAAGGGCAAAAGAAGAGAAAATAAGGGAAATACTTGGAATTTGTATAACTGTTCTCTAGTCCCACCACTTCCCAGTGTTTGTCCAGTCTCTACCATTGGAATTTCCAAGGAGACCCTCTCATTTTCTGACCAAGATGAAATATGTTGCAGATAGTTTCTATATTTTTAAGACTCCTTCCTGGTTAACATGGCATAAGTTTTATGCAAGAGTCCTTAACCTGGAATCTAGGAATTTTTAAAAAAATATATTTTGATAATTGTATCTCAATATATATTTTCCCTTTGCAATCCTATTTTACTTTATATATTTAAAAATATTATTCTGAATAGTGGTCCTCTTAGGTTTTATCAGACTGCCAAAATGGTCAATGATACAAAGTTAAGAATCCTTGACCTGTCATATTATTAGATATGGGTGGTACCCAAGTTACATTTAGTTAAAAATATGTAGAATTAGCTTAGAAACTACTCAAGATTCAATGGCTTATAGATCACTGCTATCTACCTGCTTCCCCAACCAATTGGAAAACTTATTTACCCCTCAATTAATTCTCTTCATTAATAGACTTTCTTAGTATATAAGAAACTCTAAGGAAATCTTGCTTAGTTAATTAGTACTTAGGAAATTAAATGGTAAATTCATTTGAATTATATTTGAAGGAGGCAGTTAGGTGGCTTAATGGATAGCTCTTTGGACCTGGAGTCAAGAAGATCTGACTTCAAATTCAGCCTCTGCCTTAATAGCTATGTTACTCTGGTAAATTGCTTAACCTTAGTCGACTGAAAAAGGAAACGGCAAACTACTTCAGTATTATTGCCAAGATAACTCCATGGACTTCCATGAAGTCATGAAAGGTTTCACACAACTGAATAACATTCTTTTTGATTTGATAATTAGGAATCTTTCTGCCCCATGGAGTATTAGCCACATTGGATTTTGACAACATTCAGAAAAATATAAGTGATACCAATTTAATCAGTGTATACCTGTGAGTAACCAGAGAGATTTTAACAGACTTCTTTGCCCCAGGTGACTTAATATATGGAATAGTCTTCCAGAAAAATGTCAGGTGATAGCTGCCAAGAAAGCAGATTCTCTGTTAAGCAATAAATGCTTGTTTTATTTTGCACACCAGAAGGTAAAGCATTTCCTTAATTCCCTGAAGACCAATGGTAGGTAGATTGTTAGCATTAAAAAAAAAACCTGACTGTACTTGCATAATATATTGCCTAAAACTGAAGGGTCAGAATAGAAGGCAAGGAAATAAATGGTTGTTTTATCTGAACTCCTGTCATTTATATAGCTCGAAGTGTGGCTTCAGGTTAGCACTATCTGCTTCTTCTCTGTGCAGTTATGCTCTCTTGCAATTTTTGGACTGATTCCAGAAGAATCTTTGCAACTGAAAATTCTGGGGAGATAGAGTTATTCATATTTTCTACCCTTCTCCCTCCTTCTCATCCCTGCCATGTAGTCACTTAACCTTTCTGAGATTAGTTTTTCCTCTTTGCCATGTTGTGGAAATACTTGCCCTTTCCAGTTAAAACATTTTGGATTTTGTTGTTTTGTTTTGTTTTTGATGAGGAAAGTGCTTTAGAAATCTTAAAATACTCTAGATATGTGTGTTAGTAATTATTGATTGTGGAACAGCTTGTTATACCTCTACTATGTCCAGTAAATAGAAATATAAACTCTTTGAGAGCAGGGACAGTTTTATGTGTGTGTGTTTATACAGTACATAGTACAGTGCCTGGTACATTGTAGATGTTTAATAAATATCCAATTGAATTGAGGAAGTGGTGCTTCCAAAGCAGAAAGATCCCATCAGCAAAATGAGATATGTACAAATTTTTAAAAAGTTGTATTCATGTGTTTTGGGCTTTTTTATTATATGCATTTACAGATAACTTCTACTTTGTGAGAGCTATCTCATAACAAAATAAGATAGTTAAGTAAAATTAATAATACAGTGACCTTGTCTTAAAGTGCATGCAACATTTCACACATACACACACATACACTCCTACCTATTTTTTCTGTGAACAGAAATTTATTTTTTCTTCCTCCTACTTTGACCACATTAAGGGGGAAAAAAGAAAAGAAAAACAAATTTCTTATACACATTGTCAAACAAAACAAATTTCTTGAATGACTACACAAAAATATAGACTGCATAGATTAGGTGATACTGATCTTCAAATAGATACAAATAGTTATAAGGGATATGAAAGATTTTTTAAAAGTCTTTTTAGGTGGAGCCATGGTGGCGGAGATCAGACAGGATTCTCTGTAACCTCCTCTAACCTCCCCTCAAACCAACAAAATATGAAGCCTCTAGACTGATTCTAAAGCAGAAAAATCCACAATATCCGGAGAACAACACGATTCTAGAAGAAGATACTCTGGAAGAACCTCAAAACAGGTCTGTTTTAATGGGGCAGTGGGTGGCCTACTGAACCCAGACTGCAGCACAGGGAGACCGGGGCAGGGAGCTGGAGCAGGGAGCTGGAACAGGAGTCAGAACAGGAGTGGGAGCGTTGTGCTTTTCACACACCTGGGAGTCTTCTGTGAGCCTCTTGGAACAATTTGTCCTGATTGTGGGCAGGTGGTTTGGAGGGTCTGCCTTTTGAGGGGGATAGATTGTGAACCACTGGACCCCTGATGAGCATCGTAACTAGCTGCCATTACACAGCACCTTAATGCAATCAATCAAACAACAGGTCTGATAAGCACCAGAAATAATTCAATCAGCGGAGCTGCCCAGCCCTGACATAATTCAATCAGCAGAACTGCCCAGTTCCTGAAATAACTCAATCAGCAGAACTGCCCCAGGGCAAATTAAAGCAGCTGTCCCACCTTTGCCCTAAACAGACCTCACACCTTTAAAAAAAATAAATAAAAAACCAAAAAGAGCTCTCACCATAGACAACTTTTATGGAGAGAGGGAAGAACAGACCTCAAATCCTGAGGCCCCTAAAGGTAAAGCAACTCCAGAAAAAGCCCCAAAGAGAGACATAAATTGGTCTCCATGTCACAAGGCTCTCTTTGAAGATTGCATAAAAAATCTTAAAAGAGAGTTAGAAGAAACATGGGGAAATGAAATGAGATCACTGCAAAATAAAATAGAAAAAATGGAAAAAGAATGCAGTGAACAAAAAAATGTAATTGGTCAATTGCAAAAGGAACTAAAAACAGTAACTGAAGAAAATAAGACATTAAAAATTAGAATTGAACAATTGGAAATTAATGACTCATCAAGACTTCAAGAATCAGTTGAACAAAAACAAAAAAATGAAAAGATAGAGAAAAACATGAAATATCTCCTAGGAAAAACAACTGACCTGGAAAATAGATCTAGGAGAGACAATCTAAGGATTATAGGGCTTCCTGAAAGCCATGATGAAAAAAAGAACCTGGACACTATATTCCAGGAAATCATAAAAGAAAACTGCCCTGATATTTTACACCCAGAAGGCAAAATACTCCTTGAAACAATCCACCGATCACCTCCTGAAAGAAACCCAAAAATTAAGTCCCCCAGAAATATCGTGGCTAAATTTCAGAACTATCATACCAAGGAAAAGATATTACAAGAAGCCAGAAAGAAACAATTTAAATATCGGGGAGCTACAATTAGGATCACACAGGACCTAGCAGCTTCTACTTTGAAGGATCGAAGGGCCTGGAATCAGATATTCCGAAGGGCAAAGGAACTTGGATTACAGCCAAGAATAAGTTACCCAGCTAGAATGAGCATTATCTTCCAGGGAAGAAGATGGTCTTTCAATGATATAGGAGAATTTCACCTATTTCTACTGAAAAGACCAGAACTGAACAAAAAATTTGATCTACAAACACAGAACACAAGAGAAACATAAAAAGGTAACAAGAAAAAATAACTCTTGAGAACTATATTTATGTTATAGATACTTATAGAATGAGGGTTGATTTTATGAATTGATTATTACATTATGATTATGATATGATTACTGTGATTTTATGATTATTATCATATGATTACTGTGATTTTATGATTATTATGATATGTTTATTGTGATTTTATGAATCTTATGATATGATAAACTGAAAAAGAAATTAGAGGTAGAAAAGGGATAACACTGGAAGAAGAGGAAAAGGAGGTAAAATAAGGGAAATTACATCACATGTAGAGGCAAAGAAAACCTATAATGATTGAGGGGAGAAAAGGGAGGGGAATGAGAATTGGGTTAATCTCCATCTCATCAGATTTGGCTCAGAGGGAATAATAGACGTACTTATAAGGAAACTGGAGGGAAAGGGGGGAAAAGGGGAGTGGGTGGGGCTCTAAAGGGGAAGGATTGTTTGAGGGAAGTGGTTTTCAAAAGCAAAATAGTAGGGAGGAGGGAAAGGGGATAAGAAAGAGAAAAGCATAAGCTAGGGTAAATAAGATGACAGGAAATATAGAATTAGTTATTTTAACTGTGAATGTGAATGGAATGAACTCTCCCTTAAAGCAGAAGCAGATAGCAGAGTGGATTCAAAACCAGAATCCAACAATATGTTGTATACAAGAAACACATCTAAAACATAGAGATACATACAGGGTGAAGGTAAAAGGCTGGAGCAGAATCTATTATACTTCAGGTGAACAAAAAAAAAGCAGGGGTAGCAATCCTGATCTCAGACCAAGTAAAAGCAAAGATAGACTTAACTAAAAGAGACAAAGAAGGAAATTATATCTTCCTAAAGGGTACCATAGATGATGAAGCAATATCAATACTAAACATATATGCACCAAGTGGTATAGCATGGAAATTCCTAGAGGAAAAGTTCAGACAGATGCAAGAAGAAATAGACAGCCAAACTATAATAGTGGGGGATCTCAACCTCCCTCTCTCAGAACTTGATAAATCAAACCACAAAATAAATAAGAAAGAAGTTAAGGAGGTAAACAAAATGTTAGAAAAGTTAGGTATGATAGATCTTTGGAGGAAATTAAATGGAGACAGAAAGGAGTTTACTTTTTTCTCAGCAGTCCATGGAACTTATACAAAAATTGACCATGTGCTAGGACACAAAAACCTCAAAATCAAATGCAGGAAGGCAGAAATAATAAATGCATTTTTTTCAGATCATGACGGAATAAAAATCACATGCAATATAAGGCCAGGAGAAAATAGACCAAAAACCAATTGGAAACTAAATAATTTTATCCTAAAGAATGAATGGGTGAAACAGCAAATTACAGACACAATTACTAATTTCATTCAAGAGAATGACAATAATGAGAGCACATACCAAAATTTGTGGGATACAGCCAAAGCGGTAATAAGGGGAAATTTTATATGTCTAGATGCTTATTTGCATAAAATAGAAAAAGAGAAAATCAATGAATTGGGCTTGCAACTAAAAAAGCTAGAGAAAGAACAAATTAAAAACCCCCAATCAAATACCAAACTTGAAATCCTAAAAATAAAAGGAGAGATTAGTAAAATTGAAAGTAAAAAAAACTATTGAATTAATAAATAAAACTAAAAGTTGGTTTTATGAAAAAACCAACAAAATAGATAAACCTCTAGTTAATTTAATTAGAAAAAGGAAAGAGGAAAATCAAATTGTTAGTCTCAAAAATGAAAAGGGAGAACTTTCCACCAATGAAGAGGAAATTAGAGCAATAATCAGGAGTTACTTTGCCCAACTGTATGCCAATAAATTTGATAACCTAAGTGAAATGGAGGAATATCTACAAAAATATAGATTGCCCAGATTAACAGAAGAGGAAATAAATTACTTAAATAGTCCCATTTCAGAAAAAGAAATAGAACAAGTCATTAATCAACTCCCTAAGAAAAAATCCCCAGGACCAGATGGATTTACATGTGAATTCTACCAAACATTTAAAGAACAGTTAACTCCAATATTATATAAACTATTCGAAAAAATAGGAAAGGAAGGACTCCTACCAAACTCTTTTTATGATACAGACATGGTACTGATACCTAAACCAGGTAAAACAAAAACAGAGAAAGAAAATTATAGACCAATCTCCTTAATGAATATTGATGCAAAAATTTTAAATAAAATATTAGCAAAGAGATTACAGAAAATCATTCCTAGAATAATACACCATGACCAAGTAGGATTTATACCAGGAATGCAGGGATGGTTCAATATTAGGAAAACTATTAACATAATTGACTATATTAATAACCAAACTAACAAAAACCATATGATAATCTCAATAGATGCAGAAAAAGCATTTGATAAAATTCAACATCCATTCCTATTAAAAACATTAGAGAGTATAGGAATTAATGGACTTTTCCTTAAAATAGTAGGTAGCATCTATTTAAAACCATCAGCTCGCATCATATGTAATGGTGATAAACTGGAACCATTCCCAATAAGATCAGGGGTGAAACAAGGTTGTCCACTATCACCATTACTGTTCAATATTGTATTAGAAATGCTAGCCTTGGCAATAAGACAAGAAAAAGAGATTAAAGGAATTAGAGTAGGCCATGAGGAAACCAAATTATCACTCTTTGCAGATGATATGATGGTCTATGTAGAGAACCCTAGAGAATCAACTAAAAAACTATTAGAATTAATCCACAACTTTAGCAAAGTTGCAGGATACAAAATAAATCCACATAAATCATCAGCATTTTTATACATCACCAACAAAATGCAACAGCAAGAGATACAAAGAGAAATTCCATTCAAAATAACTATCGATAGTATAAAATATTTGGGAATATATCTGCCAAGGGAAAGTCAGGATCTATATGAGCAAAACTACAAAACACTCTCCACACAAATAAAGTCAGATCTAAACAATTGGAAAAACATCAAGTGCTCTTGGATAGGTCGAGCGAATATAATAAAGATGGCAATACTACCTAAACTAATCTATCTATTTAGTGCTATACCAATCAAACTCCCAAGAGATTATTTAACTGAACTAGAAAAAATAACGACAAAATTCATCTGGAAAAACAAAAGGTCAAGAATTTCAAGGGAATTAATGAAAAAAATGCAAATGAGGGTGGCCTAGCTGCACCAGATCTAAAACTATATTATAAAGCAGTGGTCACCAAAACCATTTGGTACTGGATAAGAAATAGAGTAGTGGATCAGTGGAATAGGTTAGGTTCACAGAACAAAATACTCAATGACAATTATAATCTAGTGTTCGATAAACCCAAAGACCCCAGTTTTTGGGATAAAAACTCACTATTTGACAAAAACTGCTGGGATAATTGGAAACTAGTCTGGAAGAAATTAGGCATTGACCCACACCTAACACCATATACCAAGATAAGGTCAAAATGGATTCATGATCTAGGCATAAAGAATGATATTATAAACAAATTAGAACAATGTAGGATGGTTTACCTCTCAGACCTGTGGAGGGGGAAGGAATTTGTGACCAAAGAAGAACTAGAGGTCATCATTAATCACAAAATAGATAAGTTTGACTATATCAAGTTGAAAAGTTTTTGTACAAACAAAATGAATGCAGACAAGATTAGAAGGGTAGCAGTAAACTGGGAAAATATTTTTACATCCAAAGGTTCTGATAAAGGCCTCATTTCTAAAATATATAGAGAATTGACTCAAATATATAAGAATTCAAGCCATTCTCCAATTGACAAATGGTCAAAAGATATGAACAGACAATTTTCAGACGAAGAAATTGAAACTATTTCCGGTCACATGAAAAGGTGCTCCAAGTCACTATTGATCAGAGAAATGCAAATTAAGACAACTCTGAG